>SKCR01033029.1:0-42695 GCA_019454045.1 Zanthoxylum bungeanum | reverse complement strand
CCCAATCAACATGTGATTCAAATGTAGCAGAGCAACTTGCAACATCATCGGCTAGTGACCATCTCTTTAGTGTGCCATCACGACTCCCAGTGAATAGGTAATCACCCCCATTAGATACAGATGACTTCAATACAGCCAAACAATTTATGCCAGCACAATGCTGCAAGAGAAGAATTCCAAACAGAGCAACATGAGGATCTACAAAGTCCCTAACATTAATGAAGCCATCAACTAGGTATTTAGTAATAAAGAAGCCCAAGGATGCAGTGAAAAGTATCTTATATAATAATAGATACCCAAAATAAACTCTGGTTATTTAAACTCCGGTTATTTTTCCAACATAAAAAGGAGAAAGAAAACAAGTCTACTAAGTTCTTGAAAATCGACTCACAGTCTTACCAATCACTAAAAGTAAGATTACTTTATTTCACAACAAATTGACATTATCAATTACTAAATAGAAAAGGCACATTATTCAAGAACTCGGAAAGGATCTGACTAACAAAGGAACCTAGGAGGGAAAATAAAACATATGTGGAAGTATCAGCATAATTTCTCAGTCATTCGGTCTGAATCATGAAGAACATAAGCCAAATGACGGAATAAGAAGACCTACGATGTAGATCATTATCTTTAAAAAAGCAAATAAAAAATAACATACAAAATGACTTCACCTTGGTGTCATCGGCATCATTCAACACATATGTCAACCTCTTCTCTTTACGGGGGCGAGTAGAATTGCCGTTGTTACCTGCACTACCTACCCGGTGCATTGCAACAAACCCTGAATCAAATGACCAACAAACATTCTGTCAACATAAAAATAAAAAACAGAATCCCCACATCAACCGTCCTTTATGGCAGTAAGAGCATTTACTTAAGAAAGATCATATACAAAATTTACTATCTTGAGGAAACGGTTTCAAAACTATGTATATACACATAACCTTGCCACAGTGATCAGTCAGTCAGACGTACTTAATCCAAAGCACATATATTATGCCAAATAAATTGAAGTGACAAGGCTGGACCAAAATGCAAAAAATACACCAAATATTCCCAAAACACTAAAACAACTACAAGTGAAATACGCCTATAGCATCAAGTTACAATCGCTTCTCAAAATTATGACCGTACAAATGGAATGAAACAATAATCACATCATCATCATCATCTAATCGATAAATGCAAATCTAAACCCTAAAATTAAGCGAAAAAATGAAATAATTCGAGAAATTTAATGAGGCGATATGAAATCAACTCGTTAATTCAATGATCGCAAAACAAGAACATTTGAATAATAACAATAATAGTTCGAATAAACAAAGAAGAATTAATTATCTCAACATAACATACCAGTAGTTGAAGAAATCAATGGACGGAGAAATTGAAGTGAACCCTAAGAATTTTGTTTAAAGAGAGATGGAGAGATTGTGAATTTTAATTAGAAATGAAGAAATAAATCCTAAACAGACTCGAAAACTGAACGAGCTAAAATGAAAGTCAGAATCCTCTTATTATGACACAATAAAAATAGAAAAAGCAAAACTCGAAGGTCATATCTATCTGTCATTAGCACTGAAGAAACGACGTCGTTGGCTGCGTTTTTTTTTTTTTTTTTTTTTTAGAGGATATTCAATTGAGATTTTAAAAGATTTTTTTAGGTTAAATAAGTCTTATAGTATTCAATTAAGATTTTTAAATAATCTAAAAAGTCTTGTGGTATTCCATTAAGACTATTAATATTTTTTAAAGAGTGTATTCAATTCTAGTGATATTCAATCATGACTTTAAACAAGTAATAGAAAGTCTTATGTTATTGAAAAACATAATTATTTTGAAAGATTTTTTTATATGTGTGATTGTGTGGGACTTTTTAGTGAGAATTCTAAATATCAAACTCTATAAAAAAATCCTACCATAACCCATGAGACTTTTTACATAAGATTTTTTTGACGGTTGGAAAACAGAAGATGAACATACATGTTAGCTCTTCATGAACAAGTTACTTGCTTGTTAGTAATTTCTTCTTTTTTCGTTCAAACAAAATAATATGACTTTCTTTTAAATGCAACTGGTAATGTCCTTCCTCCCATCATTTTTCTTAATGAATTTCATTTTCGATGAGGAAAATTTTATCACATTTAAAGATAATTTCCTAGATTTTCTTTGAGGCCAGCGGAACTTCTTTAATCGGTTAGATGATAATGTACAAAAAGAATTTAGCACAATAATGATTTTTTTCCTCGTTTTTTCGCTAATTTTTTACTTGTATTTTTTTAAAAAAAAAAACTCAATATCAATTATTAAGATCATTGATGCCGATGTGTTATCTTTTATTCCTATGTCAGAGACATGACATTCTGTCACAGAAACTCGGAAAATAATCTGAGATAATTAAGCATTTTCGTCAGTAAAGTTATCTACACTGTTAGTAAAATATGATAGATTGCTTAAGTCCAGTAAATATTACCGCCAATATAGCTTGTAAAAAAAATATAGTTGTAATGGTTGAGGCATCCCCACCTAACCATGATAGAAATTATAGCATTGTTAATTCAGTGGAGGGGTGACTTGGACGAGAATGGTCCAAGAAAAAATGTAAAATATATATATGTGTGTGTGTGTGTGTGTGTGTGGTCCTTTCAAATCTTTTAAGTTCTTATGATATAAATCTTTTAAAATCCAATAAGTAAAAAATCTTGATTAAAAAAACTGTAACAAAATCTTCTAAGTCATTACATTCTTAAATAGTCTTTTAAAATCCACTGGACTTATTTATCCATAAATAATCTTTTAAAATCTCAATTGAATACACCCCTTAATATTTTAGTGAAATTTTTGACTCTTTGTGCATAACTTTTAATATTTTAATAGTATATGACTCAAACTTTACGCGAGTTGAGCAAATCTCAGGATTCAAAGTAAAAATAATCATGACTCATAGCTTGATTTTTTATTTAGAATAAAAAATAATATTGAATCTCTACTGGAATTTTTAATCTGGACGAAAAATCGTCTCGAATGGTACGAGATCTCGAATCTCAATTGAAATTGGAATTTTTACCGTCCATACCTCACATATATTTCCTATATATTTTTGGGTTATAAATTAGATTTTATAATAATTTCATATAAAAATGTTATATTTTATATTTTTAATGATTAATAATGATGTAAAAATATTAAGTGTTTTATCTTAAGGATAAATATAAAAATAAAAATAAATAAAAATATACATTTGACTTATTACATGAGGGGATGTTAGAGTATTTTGAATATAGTAGGGATAAATTGTAAATAGTGTAAACAATAAAAGGGCAAGTGATCATCCCAATAAGATTTTTCAATAAATAATAGAGGCGTGATGTGGCACATTAAATAAAACAACAACTTTATGTGGTGTATTATGTAGAAAACGTCTAATTTTATATATATTAGTATATGACCGCTCTTTGTGCGGTTGAGTAAATTTTAAATATTATTTTTTTAAATAATAAAAAATTTGATGAGAAATTTAATTATGAATATGATTGTATCTTTTAAAATAGAAGAAAAATCATATGTGACGTTTTTATGAAGAAAAGCAAAATCTTATGTGACATTTTAGGAAGAAAAATACTGAATTTTTATATTTATATAAAGATAGCATGGGGCCGTTCTTTGCGCTGGTTGATTAAAATTCAAATGTTATTTTGATAAATTCAATTAAAAATAATTGTAATATTTTTTTATTGTAATATTTTTTTAATTGAATTAATTATATTTATGCGATTATAGTAGGTAATTATAAAAGAAATGGATAATAATATGTTTTATTAACATAATAGGCTTTTTTTTAATAATAGATTATAATATGTTGTTTTCTTATTGCAATCGGTCTTTTCATTTTTAACGGTATCTTATCTTATTTTATAAGAAACATAAATTATAGAGATTATGTATCAGTGCTCATAAAATAGAAATTGTAATATTTTTTAATTCTTATTATAATATATTTTTGTAACGACCGGGAATTTCAACTACTGTTACACTGTGGGACGAGTGTCGCATAATATGAATCATGTTTGGAAACATATACCCTCATGAGATGACTCTGGGAATAACCGGTAAATTCTTTGAAATTCCGATATGAAATTCTACGATGTTCCATTCCGGACAGCTTATGGTATTTGGGCCCTACCTTTCTCATACGAACTCCGATTTTTATGAATTTTATATCGTCAGAAATTTGAGATCAAGACCTACAACTTTCACGTTGAAAGTTTTTCCAAATTCGAATCAAAAATGGGCTAAACATATAGATCAAAAATTCATATGAATAGTACCCGATGGCATTCTAGTAAATTCTATAAATTTCTCCAAAATACTACATTTTGCTTATTTTAAATGGCTAATTATAAAAGGAAACACTATTCATGTATCCCTAAAAATGAAAAAGAAAGCAAAAACGTGGAGAAGAAGAAAGAGAGAAGAAGAAGAATAAGAAGAAGAAGAAGAAGAAGAGAAGGAGAAGAAGAAGAAGAAGAAGAAGAAGAGAGAAGAAGAAGAAGAAGAAGAAGAAGAAGAAGAAGAAGAAGAAGAAGAAGAAGACGAAAGGGAGAAGAGGGAAAAGAAACAAGGAAAGACTTGGTAACCATTGGTGACTTGAAGAATGGAGGAAATCAACAAAAATGAGGTAAGTGTTTGTCTCTAAGACAATATCCAAGATCATATAAGCATAGAAATCATGTGAATACAAAAATAAAGTATGGTGGAATCATACTTACTAAGAGCGGATGTTGGATGCGTTGAACACAAAAATTCGCCTTTGGGAAGTCCTCCAAGATTCGGCCAAGGTCCTCTTTGAATGTTGAATCCAAGCTCCAAGCTTTGATATTTGATTCCAAGCTTAAGGGATTAGTTTCCCTAACACATTGATATGATTCCTTTGGTGTGCTAGCACTTAAGAAAAATTGCAACAATTCTTCCTTGTCCTTGTGGGAGCTCACAGCAATAAACAAAGATGGGAGAGAGAGAGTTTTGTATTTGTTTGATTTTGTTTTCTAAAAACATAATACTAAAATCCTACACCACTTTTGGTATATGCTTATCCAAAAGCATAAATCAAAAAGGGAGGGAAAATGGCATTTAATGCCTACAACAACCCCCATCATGAATAGTGACTGGATGTCAATCACAAAAAGGTGACTTGACTTCCATCACTAAAGTGACTGGCGATGTGACTTGTGGGCCGCACTTTAATTCAAAATGCGAGTGGGCCCGCAAACACATTCCGGGCTCGGGTTCGTTAATTCCGAATTAACGAACTTTCGTTGCGACGTAATTAAATCAAATTTAATTAAATAATTATGCCTAGTAAAATTACTATTCACGTCGCTCGCGAATTAATTCTAAATCAATTCGTTAGCCCGAATTAAAATCCAATTTCAATTCCGCGTCGAAATCTAATTTCGTTTAATATATCGAATATATCATTTTATCGATTAATTCCAAATTAATCGTTCTCTCTCTTCAAATAGTATTTTATCCCAGATAAAATCTCTCCGCAATTAATCCTAGATTAATTATGTTCGAATCATACGTCATCGGTGAATCTTCGGGAAGCGACCCATGAGATCCCTGGATATGTTGGCAGTAAATCCGGTCGTCGGACTATCTGAACACGTACGTACCTCGTACTACGTTTTACCGATTTACTAGACATGGTTGGCTTCTAGCAAAGCACCATGTCTACCCAATTCTCCAGAAATATTCTTAAAGGAATATATAATCTATGTCAGACGTAGTATACGTAGTATTGCGTATTGCGATCCAATATCAGATGTCACATGCAAGACCTGAGGCTTAAATAGTGTCTGCCCCGTACGAAGCATATATCGGATTACAAGCAACTAGTCTCTTTAATCGGATAACCATGACCATGACATATTATCCCGATGGTTGCAACCAATTAGAGTACCAGTAATGTATCCCTGCGTGATCATCATCTCCATATAACTGAAGTGATACTTCCATCTTGACATCACACCCAATACACTACGATTCTCAATAAACCCAGAAGAGGCGTACACAGAACCTGTTAAAGTCCTGGATGACCAAAACCAAAGCGTATTGATTTTCGCAAGTACTAGCGATGCAAGTCTCAGGTTAAGACCAAATACACCTACCCTGATGCGGATTCCCATAGACACATAGTCATACTACCAATGGGATTCCGCGGGGTCTATCCAGAGTGAAGATGTTTCTGTACCATCGGTAAACACAACCTCCTATCACACTTGCATAAGTATCCAATACTTAAAAATATGAGAACTATGTCGTTATGCTTCCATAACACGCACAAGTGCAATACTAGTCTATTCTGCATTATCGATGT
The DNA here is from genome assembly GCA_019454045.1 of Zanthoxylum bungeanum. Lineage (NCBI taxonomy): Eukaryota > Viridiplantae > Streptophyta > Magnoliopsida > Sapindales > Rutaceae > Zanthoxylum > Zanthoxylum bungeanum. The sequence goes on along the minus strand of SKCR01033029.1, from coordinate 36,316 downwards.
CCAGTCTCGATAATACAACGACTAGGGATATTTAATGATTAAACCTTTATGGATTGATATTGTCTCATATCTTATAATCCGGAACTAATCATAAGGACTTTTATCATTTATATATTCAAGTAATCAAATTACAAGATGATAAAATGCAATTTCATTGCCACATAGTTAATTTGTACAAAAACCACAATGTCTTTTATAAATAGTGACGCTATGGGTCATAATTGTCTAACAGTAAGGTCATTTGACCCAAATTTGAATTAAAAAGCTTTGGTGGTAGAGATGATATAGTTATGATAGAAATATATTAGGCATTGTTATTGGTTGAATTAATTAAGGATAAAGTACTTGGAAACTTTAGATAATGAGAAATTGGGATCATGAGATAAAGAGTTGAATTGGATTGTAGAGTGTTAGATCAGTATGTATTTACTTGAAATTTAAAGAATTGTTGAAGAGAAGATGTAATATGAAGTATGGAAATGTATAAGGGCATGTAGACATGAAAAAGTTAATTTTATACCTGAATTTTGGCCTAGCGTCGCGACGCAAAGTACCTCGCATCGCGACGCGTACTGGAGAATTTATGCATATTTGCTTCTGGATCGCACACGTCACGACGCACAAAGGCTCACGTTGCAATGTGCACTGGAAATCAACAAGCAATCGTTTCTGGAATGGTTAGCATCGTGACGCGAATACTAGAATGTCCCAAAAATAATTTTAAACCACCCGAGTTCCACCCTAGCGTGTTAGAGACCACCCTTAGGGTCTCGTATCAGTACGCATGCATACATTATATCTTATTACAAGCATGATATACCAAGTTACGATATCACGTACTTGAATTTAGTAGTTTAGCCTAGTTCCAAAACTTATCTCATGGTTTTTAGTCTAATCAAGTTACCACTTATAGACCATTGCAGGAGTTGTAATTTCCTTCGACGAAACGATATAGCTCCAATCAGATTCCAATCTGTGAGTGGACACTACCCCTTTAAATTGACTTTCATTTTGTTATTTTCATATCATACTTATTTTTATGATTTAGGGCGTTAGATTATTTTCATTATTACAGTCATTTCATAAAAGTTTATGACAGAGATTGTTCTGGGATGAAAGTCATTTTAAATTTACTTTCATTTTGTGTTTTTGACATACGAAGATTGTTCTGAGATGAAAGTCATTGGTTACTGTGATGCGAGCTTTCAAACCGACTGGGATGACAGCAGATCGCAAACAAGATATCTGTTTACTTTGAATGGCGGTACTGTCAGTTGGAAAAGCTCAAAGTAGTCAACTACAACGGACTCCACCACTGAAGCCGAGTATATTACAGCATCTGAGGCAGCTAAAGAAGTAGTCTGGATAAAAAAGTTCATCACGGAACTGGAAGTGTTTCCCGCGATAAAGAATGGCATCACGATGTACTGTGACAACATGGGCGCCATTGCTCAATCAAATGAACCAAAGTCCCACCAGAAATCCAAGCATGTACTTAGGCGATTTCATCTCATTAGGAAGATTGTTGAGAGAAAAGAAGTTATTATAGAGAAAATACCCACAGAAGATAATCTTGCAGATTCTCTGACTAAATGGCTGACTCAACAAAAGTATGATAGGCACACCCGAGAGTATGGTGTCCAGATTCATACTAGTTGGCTATAGTGCAAGTGGGAGATTGTTAGGGATATGACCTATACCCAACTTGTGGATGGACTATATGTACATGTATTTGTAATATTTTCATTAATTAATAAAATGGCAATCTTTATTATACATGTCTTACATAACTTATATGAATCATCAACACTGTAATAAAGCCCTTGGAGTAATAAGACGATGGCTTCCACGCCTTATGAGAATCATTACTCTTAAATGTTCCTAGTCATAGTTTTATGAATAATCTGGGCGTTCACAAAACGGAGAGACTAGCATGATGATATGATCCGCCCTTAAGTGTGGTAGCTGATCTCATAGGCTACTAACGGAGATCCGTCCGCTTGGTGTATCACATGGATGCATGAGTTGCTCGTGTCCATCGAACTGACCGTCGAAAGTTTTCATATGGAGTGTTTATCCCATGTGTCTATGAGAACTTTCATGTATCGATTATATGAATAGTCCTTAGACTTGAGGTCTTTACAATCTTATGTGTGGATCAAATAACTTTTACATTCTCCTTCCCCGGTTCAAAAGATCCGGTCATAAGGGTATAATTGGGTCATTTGTTGAAACACATGAAGTTTGTAAAGATACAACAAAGAATCGCCACTCTCTCGGATAATATTTTCTTATAAGAGTAGTATTCCAGTTCGCGGGTTTATATGTGTGATCAGTGCTTGAGACTGTGGCCACAGCGGAAGAATCATGTGAGATTCTTGGGTTAGCACGATTCATGACACTATCAACATCATACCTTTGACCATATGGGTAGACATTTTTGTTATTTGTTTTGAATTCCAATTCGGCCCAAACTCTTATTAGGGTTTTATAATCTCATTAAACCACTAAATTAAGATCCAATGGCTTAGATTAAATTGGCTTTTACCCCACATCAGATTCTTAATTAATTTTTTTGTCTTTGGAGCACTATATAAACCCAAAGAATTCTTCACAAATTTTTGCATCAAACCTTTCAAATCTTGGGTTCATATAAGTGAGCAACTCTAAAGTTTTAAGAGTAAGCCACTGATTTTGAGGATCCTTAAGTCTAATTGACTAGAGGAACCTCGAGTTAAAAGTTTTGAGGTATTTGCCTAGGCTAGCACCAAGGGCAAAATACTCGTGCACTCAAGGCGTAGTCTTACCGTTGAGTTTTGGCTTTGGTGTGCATCTTTGGAGGCCACACACTTGGGTGGCTCTTTGGAACGTGGAAGAGCTTGCTGAGTTCGAGAAAAGCTTTTAGATTGGAGGGAGGACTAGAGGAGTCTACGGTTCAAGTAAGTCTTTTTCTTTCTTTATTTTAATTAGAGTTCTTATGATAGTTATCATGTTTAGGTTTATGTTCTTTGCATGTTTTATGAGTTTTATGCTTAGAATATATAGTAACATGCCTAGGCTTGTAGAATAATCAAAATAAATGGGTCTTGGGAAAAGGGAAAGTGGCATCATAATTTCAATTTTCCGCTGTGCACTCGCGGCCGCTTCCCAACATATTATATGTATCAGACGTAGCTATACTATGTAATTATGTAATACGATCCTGTATCAGATGTCATATGCTAGGCCTAGGGCTGGCGCTGTGTCTGCCCCGTACGAAGCATATATCGGATCCCGCGTAACTAGTCTTTGTAATCGGATAATCATGACCCAGTCATACTATCCCGATAGCTGCAGCATTTAAGAGCACTAGTACCGTATCTTGTGTGACCATCATCTCCATATGACTGAAGTGATACTCCCATCTTGACATCACATCCAATACACTACGATTCTCAATAAACCCAGCAGAGGCGTACACAGAACCTGTTAAAGCTCCGAACAACCAATACCAAAGTAAACTGATTGTCGCAAGTATTAGCGACGTAAGTCTCAGGTTAATGATCACATACACCTACCCTGATTCAGATTTCCATAGACACATAGTCATACTACCAATGTGATTCCGATGGGTATATCTAGAGCGAAGCTATTCCCTGTCCAACGACTAACAGAATCTCTTATTACACTTGCATAAGTATCCAATACCTAAATATATGGGAACTATGCCGTTAAGCTTCCATAACGCGCACAAGTGTAATACTAGTCTATTCCGCATTATCGATGTCTAGTCTCGATAATACTACGACTATGGATATTTAATGATCAAACCGTTCGTGGATTAATATTGTCTCATATCTTATTAATCCGGTTTAACAATATGGACTTTTACCATTTATATATCCAAGTAATCCAATTACAAAATGATAAAATAGCAATTTTCTTTTGTCACATAGTTAATTTGTACAAAAACACAATGTCTTTTACAAATAGTGATGTTATGGGTCATAATTGTCCAACAAAGATATGCGTGTGTGTGTGTGTGTGTCGATATAATTATTTTTAGATCGATATGTAATATAATATTATTGTATCTCGATGTACGAGTTATTTGTTAATGGTTGATGGGTTTATATGTATTTTGTGACGTGTCTGACATGTGTGTGGATACTATTGTTTATTGTTTTTAGAAAATTTGTGTTGAAAAATTTGCTTTCAAAAAATTTTACTTTTGAACAAGATGTCTTTGATTTTGCTTATGATATGATATGATATGTTTCCGCCATGGTACTTGAACTAAGTTTTTCCTTTTTTTTATGATTTTTTATTCCACTATGGTGCTTGTATAGGGTCTTATCCATTTGAAATAGGCCAACCCATTACTCTCTGTCAACATGAGCTTGCTTCCGTATAATGTACGGTGAGGGCTCGCGACTCGGACATTGGACGCTTGATTTATTATCTAGTTGAGTTGGTTCTTGGACTTTTGATACAGATTTATGATAATATTGGTTTTGGAATTTGATTTCATTTATAGCAGATTAGTTTTATGATATATTTTGGATACTCTTATTTTATGGTTTTTCTAAAAAAAAAAAGTCTGAAAAGTTTATTTTCAGAACATTTTTTAATAAGATGTATTTGGCTTCGCTTTTGTTATGATATGATATGTTTCTGCCACATATAATGATGGTAACGGGTCGGGCATGGGCCGGCCCGGGCCCAGGAAATGCCCGGCTCGAGCTCAGGCTCGGGCCGGGCTTGGCCCATGCCAGATTTTTTTAATATAGAAAATTATAAATATATAAATACATATATATATATATATTATAAATATAAATATATAATTCTTTATTTTAAGCCCGAGCCGGGCACCTCATTTTGAAGCCCGGCCCAGGCTTTTTTCACCCTGGACCGGGCCCGGGCTTTTTTACCACCCTTAGCCATAGCGCTCGTACGATATTTTTTATATGATTTATGATTTTGAAACCTTTGTGGTACTTGTATAGGGTTATGTCCTTCTGTAGAGGACCGACCTGTTACTCTATGTCGACTGGAGCTTGTTTTCGTACATTGTCCGATCAAAGTATGCGACTCAAACATTGGATGCTTGATTAGTTTTTTGATATATTTTCCAAAGATAAGTTTTCATATTTGTTTTCAAAAGATTAGTTTTATGATGTATTTTCAAAAGATAAGTTTAAAGCGATTAACTTATGTTTTCCATTTCTGATTATGGATAAGATTGATTGTACATAACTTATGTTTGTAATGTGTGCATGTGAACAATTTGATTGATGAGTTTGTACTATGTCATAGTTGTGTTGGTTAGGTAGTCCATTCGGACGACATTCATCTCATATCTATTCTAAAATAGGCAGTGAGTTCCATATGAGCATTGTATACCTAAACTACTACTTATGTTTGTTCATAACTCAGTCATGTATTCTTTTCACGCTATGTCTTTTAATCTCGTTATTTGATGACTTTGATCTTTAAAAGTTATGTCATATCTGTTGCTGGCTATGTAATGTTTTAAAGGTCTGAAATGAGTTAAGGTATTAGATTTGTACATATCTTCATTTCTCGGAGGTTAGTACTTGGAAGGTATACATGAAAACTCTGATGTTTGAAATGTTTTCCATATATGTATGAGTAAAAATAAGCTTTCTGAAGTTGTGTGTGTATGATTGTTATGTTGAGTTTTGAATTTTTGTATAAGTTACGTTTCTGAATTCGTATATGTAACTATTTGTAACTTGGACTTTGAACGTTCGAAATATTTTCCGTATAAAGATTCGTACTTGAGTTATTATTAAATAAAGTTTTAAACTTTATGATTTGATGATAGTTCAAATATGTTATATTTTCTGGTATATGATAAAAGAGTTTAATTTCGGAATTCAAACAATTTGGATATTTCAGTATATGTTCAAGTACATTATATCTTTAAAGTTCTAAATTTGTATGTACGTGTCGTTTTCCGATGATTACGCAATTATAGGCTTCCACGCATTTCAGTACAAAATTTTAAAGATTTTCTTACAAACTTATATATATATATATAATATATATATATATATATATATATATATATATATATATATATTATATATATATATATATATATCTATTTTAAGATTTATTCTTTTCTTTTATGATATGAGTATGGTTATTTACTGAGTTTTATAACTCACTCCATAATAGTTTGCTAGTTTTGCAGGTTGGCAACTAGGTCGGTTAGCCATTTAAGATTTTGGAAAGTCATGCTCGAGATGACGGATCACCCAAATTGCAGTCAGTCACTTTAGAGTCCTGGGAAATATTGTAGAAGTCTATGAGCTATGTTGATTATGTTATTAGTCGTGTTGTGCATGCTTTTTGTATATATATAAATGAAAGTTTTGATTTGTATGTATAATTATGGGCACAGATCTCTTAAGTACTGATGATGTGTATTGGATTTATATTGAGTAGCTGACCTATTGTCCTCTTGCATGTTTGATGTTTATTGTAGGTCGCATTTTGGGACTGTGTTCCATGTTGTCTAGTTTTAGGGGACGGCATGTCCGTTTTTCGATTGATTTGAGATTTAGGGAGATGGGTTATTCTTATCTACAGTCGGTAGCATCCTGCCTTCGGCACGATGTTACACGCTAACACTTAAGGATTATATGAGTTGTTTTTATTTGTGTTTAGACTATGGTTTGAGTAATTTTGAGTTTGGTATTGTTGTTACAAAAACTGAAAAAATTTCCCCAAATTTTTTCTCTAACTTTCGGAAATTGCTAGCTAAAAAAGGCAAAACCTTTTTGTTTTATATATATTTAGCAATTGACCAAAGCTTTAAATTAACAACCATGGTCAGTTTTAATTTTAACCAAAGTTAAATTAGATATTATATGTATTTGTTCTTATCAAAATACACACCATAAATAATTTCCAAGTGTCATGGTTATAAATAACCATAATTACTTTAAAACTAACTTAGTTTAAAAATACAACTTTGGTTAAATTTGATGTTATCAAAAATTAAATGATTAGTTACCAAACGACAACCATTTAATTACACCCACCATAGTTATATAAATTAATTAATTTAATTGCTTGTATAATGTATTAATTAATTTATATATTAATTTGACTATTAAATATAATACACCAATTTAATTAATACACTAATCCAAATCACATTTAAATTATTATTAATAATTAACAATATACACCAATCAAATATCAACTATTGATATATTGCAATTAATTAATTTTTAATTTAACTAATAAATACATGTTTGAACAATTCAATACGAACACAACACGTCGTCAACAATTGACTACTGTTGCCCTGGTGTTCAATGAGTGCACTTAATATGGTGGGACTCCCTAGGTTCACGTGCAGTTGTCATATATAAACTTTTTATATTGTGCATGAAGGCATGTCCACCTACAAATCATGACAAAACAAACTCAACATGTCGAATCATACAAGTTGAAAAAATAATGCTAATGTATAATCATTCCTTCATACGTCTCTTATCGATCAAGGTCATAGTCTTGCCGGTAAGGTAAAATATTATCTACTCAATAAATAAAACTAATCTTTATAATTATATTATGTAAAAATAATATCCGAAGAAACATTTTTCCTCGATATTATTTATAATGTTCCGGAAACACTTTCGGAAATATACTTTTAGCCAAAAGATTTTTGGAATATAATTTAAAGCATTAGAAGATAATCCAACCAAATGGACTTACGGATCCCAATATTGACATAAAACGATCTCCATGAGCATCGATTCACGGCTAACTATCATCCAACGGTCAGACCATAAAAGGTTTCTGATATGCATAATATCAACTATGGAGGATCACTTACAAGACCACTGTGGTGTCCTTAGGTCTAAGGACCATATTAACATCTCAACTCGAAGAGAAGACAACTATTGATGGTTGTATGGAATATCTATTAGTCGTATTCAATGAGTCTATTCAATATTCATATAACTAATAAGTACATGCATCTCTATACGAATTCCGCTAAGCTCATGATTCATTGAGAGAAATTATATGATCATTATGTATATAGACAATACACTAGCCTTATCAATCCAGTGATTGACCAATGTCAATAGATCAAGACTTATAATAATTTATATTTGAGAGTATATGGGATATTTCTCAAAGCTGTTTGCAACTCTTGTAACTATATCATAATATATAAGTACTCTCAAGTATTTACTAATTTCATATAAGGTTCCGAGTTAAACTCGAAATTCTTAACTGTTAATATGATCTAACTCTTAAATCTATAATAATGAATAAATATAACAAATGACCATACTTTCGAAAAAATAATTATGATGAAGAAATATTAAATTACATAAATAATAAAATATTCATATAAAAGTGAATAGCCTCGATCACCATTTCCAACACTTCCACTTGATCTAGTGTCATTCGCGATGATATCTTATACATATTGGCTCCAAGTGTTTCTCAAACACTTTAGGAGTTAAAGCATTGGTCAGTGGGTCCACTACATTGTCTTCAATATGTACTTTACAAACTATAATGTCACACTCACTAAAATTTCTCTAATTATGTGGTACTTTCGTTCCACATTCTTAAATTTCTGATTAACTCAAGGTTTCTTGAGCTAAAGCACTGTTGTTATCACAGTACAATAGAGTAGGGTCCAGTGCTCTGAAATAAAATTCATGATCCATACAACTGTAGGGGTTTTATGGTGAAATCCGGTAACGCAGCGGAAACGTGAAAAATCAAAATTTTCCGATTTCAATGATTTTTCTTGGATCAATTAAATAAACTTATTTATTTAATTACCCAATACTTTAAAATTGAAATTTTACACAAGAAGTCACATTTCTTTGTAATTATCGAATTAGCCCAATAATTTACAAATTGATCATTTTAGTCCTTATATTGTCAAATACAATTTGGATGATTCTAAATCAATCTAAATGATTTCCAACATGTCCAATAGATCAAAATCAGATTGCAATAAAATCCCCAAAAAAATTCCAAATTGCCGAACAGCCCCACAATTTTTTCAGTTTTTCCAATTTGGTCCATTTTTGTTCAAAACAGTCAGATCAAATCCAATTAATTCAAAATTAATATGCTCATATAACACATCATAATACATTACATATATAAAAAATCCCTAAATTTGGAAAGGGTTATTGTTTGGGCCAAAATTGGCCCCTAGGGTAAAAACGACATTACACCGCAGAACCAACCACAAACCTGAGGCCATCAAGCAGACTGGGCCCACAAACGAAATGTCACGCAAGGGACCGACCCAGACCGCCTCAAAGGCCCAAGCCCATTAACACAAAGGGAGCCAACGGACACCAGTTACTGGAATCAAGAGGAATCAATACTCAATAAAGATCGCCATGAAGTCGATAGATTCGAGCTTAAAGACACGATCGTCAGTTATCAGGAATAACTCACATTGATGGCAACTCCAACGGGCAGATTAGAGAACCTATAAAGGAAAGAAACGAAACAATAGAGAGGGACGGGAGATCTTCAGACACGACCCATCACACAGACATTATTTACATACCCCACCCTCACGGCATTCAAACTGAAGTTAAGGTATTCCTGAAACCTTGACTCTCCCATCTAGAACTATATTTCGTCCTTGACACTGACTTGAGCGTCGGAGTGCCTACGGCTTCCACCACAACGGTGGGCAGTAAGCTCCTCATTCACTCTACTCGTTTTGCAGGTTGCTCGTGCCTAATTTTTGATAATCTCGATTGTGGACCACGGGCGAAAACAGCCTCCACAATTTGGCGCCCACCGTGGGGCTAACGAGCGAATTTCGCGAAGAGAAGTAACACATCAACGAAACAATCAAATATGGCCTCAAGCAATGAACAAACACCAGATCCTCTAATGGCACAACTTGCCATGCTCCATGAACGACTCCAAACCCTTGAAGAAGAAAATTTAACGATGCGAAATACCAACGAAGGCCTACGGCAAAAGTTGGATCACCTATCATCCGACCCTCTGCACGACCCTCAAGGCCAAACCAGCAATGGAGGTAACAGAAGCAATCCAACAGTTCCGCCCATGTCGGATGGGCCAAATAGCAATCACCCTCCAACAACACAAGACCCAAATCCTCCTATTGATCCGACCCATCTACTGGCCAGTTCCATCAGGAGGGAAATGGTTGAATTGAAAAGAAGCAATTATGTCGAGACTACCGGGTGTAAAGCTCCCAATCAGAAAAAGCAAGGCCGGAGCAATTTCGGATACCCCATTCGTGGAATCAATTGTAGCAGTTGAGTTGCCACGGAAATTCAGTCCACCTGAAATGAGGTAATATGACGGGACCACAGATCCGGACGACCACGTGATACATTACAAATTCAAGATGATGTCAACCGGCCTGTCTCCGAGCCAGTGGGAGGCTGGAATGTGCAGGTGCTTTGGGGAAACTCTGGCTGGACCTGCCCTAACGTGGTTCATTAATCTTCCATACAGATCAATCAAGTCTTACCAAGAACTGGCGGACAAGTTCGTGCAACACTTTGCAAGTTCATGCAAGTTGGAAAAGACATCAGACGACCTCAATTCCATACAGCAGAGAAAAGGAGAATCATTACGGAGCTACGTGGCCCGGTTCAACCGTGAGAGAATTACCATCCCGGATCTCCATCAGCCAACGGCAGTCGAAGCCTTCAGGAATGGACTTCTTTATGATAGCGGGCTCTACAAGAAATTGACGAAATTCAGGTGCTACACAATGGACCAGGTCATGGCGCGGGCCCAGGTAGAGATAAGGTGGGAAGAGGATAAAAGAAATAAGAGAAGAGAGGATGACACGAATGCACGAGTGGACAGAAGGCCTGTGGCTACCCGGCGACACGGCATGGATATCCTATCTCAAACGGAAGGAAGGAACCAAAATATGGGTGAACGACGACCCTTCTACAAGAGTGTAGACAGACGACCAAGACCATATAAAAACAGGGAGGAACTACCGGCAAGCAAACCCAGGCTTCCGGACTACAACTTTACGATTTCTCCCGGAGAATTGGTGTCAGTGCTAAAGAAGATGGGGAATGAAGTAAAGTGGCCTCCACGGTCAAGGGATAGTTCATCCAAAAAGGACACTAGGAAGTGGTGTGAGTTTCACAGGGACTACGGTCACACGACAGCGGAATGTGTTGCCTTGAGATTGGAAGTTTTGGAGCTACTAAACAAGGGGTTCCTGAGGGATTTGCTCACGGATAAAGGAAAGGCTACATTGGCACGAAGGGATGAGAGAGACGGTCAATGAGAAATTCCAACCCCGCCACCCCCGATTAATAACACTGTTAATGTCATTTCAGGAGGATCGGGAGTCAGTGGAGCTACCTATTCAGCAGCTAAACGACATTCAAGGGTTGGCAAACAATACTTCACACACCTTGATGTCTGTAGAGAGGGTCTCCACAGGTTTGGTAATTGAGTTTCCAGACGACAGGGATTCACATGATTTGAATCCCCACCACGACGCTTTGGTCATTTCCCTACAAGTGGCGAACTTCATGGTCAAACGAGTGTTGGTCGACACGGGCTCCTCAGCTAATATAATCTTCGCCAGTGCTTTAGCCGACATGGGTACGGAGTTGGATAACATAAACAGGCGGACGACAGTACTGATCGGGTTTAGTGGAGAACAAAAATTCACTATGGGGGAAGTATCGCTCCCAGTCTACGCTGCCGGAGTCAATAAAATGACAACTTTCCTGGTCTTGGACACCCCTTCAGCCTACAACCTGATCATGGGCAGGCCCTGGATTCATGACATGAGGGCGGTTTCATCAACCTATCACCAAGTAATAAAATTCCCTACTAGATGGGGAGTTCAAGAAATAAAAGGAGATCGGTTGGCGTCAAGGAGCTGCTACCAAACGACCTTGAAGGCTAAAGTCGAATCGGCATAGCAATTACAGGCTGGGCCTTGCGCATCGGAGCCAACTCTACCGAATATGAGAAGCTCGACGAGGTCCAGATTCATCCTCAGTTCACATATCACAAGGCCATGGTTGGAGCGGATTTAGATCCCAAACTACGAGCCGACCTGGTAGAATTCTTGAAAAGGCGACACGACAGCTTCGCGTGGTCACACAAAGATATGACTGGAATTGATCGGAGCTCATCACTCACGAATTGCATGTGGATCCAGACCACGTCCCTGTTAGACAGAAAAGAAGAAAGTTCGCTCCTGAAAGGAACCGGATCATTGACGAAGAGGTACAAAAGTTATTGTAGAACATAGCGGTTAGAGAAGTACAATTTCCGGAGTGGCTTACGAATGTTGTAGTAGTGAAGAAAAAGAATGGGAAGTGGAGAGTCTGCATCGACTTCACGGATTTGAACAAGGCTTGTCCAAAGGACTCGTTTCCTTACCACATATTGATTCAATGGTGGATGCGACTGCAGGACACGAGTTATTAAACTTCATGGATGCGTATTCAGGATACAACCAGATCCTCATGCATCCTGACGATCAAGAGAAGACAGCCTTTGTCACAAACGGGGGATATTCTGCTACAAAGTCATGCCATTTGGCTTGAAGAACACGGGAGCAACGTACCAGCGAATGGTCAATAAAATGTTCGACAGTCAAATTGGGAAGACAATGGAGGTTTATATTGACGACATGCTGGTGAAATCAGTCAAATCTGCGCAACATCTCAGTCATCTGGAAGAAGCCTTCGACATCATGGACAGGTACGGAATGAAATTGAATCCTACTAAGTGTGCTTTTGGTGTCGCTTAGGGAAATTCTTGGGGTACGTAGTCACGCGACGAGGCATTGAAGCAAATCCAGACCAGATTAGATCAATCCTCGACATCCTTCCCCTTCTAGCCCGAAGGATATCATGCGACTGACCGGGAGGATCGCGGCGTTGAACAGGTTCATCTCCAAATCCACAGATAAGAGTTTTTTATTCTTCTCAGCTTTAAAAAGGGCAAATAAATTCGAATGGACTCCTGCTTGTGAGGAAACGCTGAGGAAACGCTGAAAGGACTCAAACAATATTTAACTTCACCACCCCTGTTGTCAAAACCACACGACAAAGAAAGGCTCTACCTCTATTTGGGGTCTCTGAACACGCTGTCTGTCAATGGAGTCTTGGTGAGAGAGGAGTCGGGGCATCAACAACCAATCTACTACGTAAGCAGAGCATTGCTGGGGGCAGAGACACACTACCCGTTAATGGAGAAGTTGGTCTTCGCTCTTGTCACAGCCGCGAGGAAACTCAGACCCTATTTTCAAGGACATGTTATCACAGTTTACACAACGTACCCTTTGAGGAGCATTCTCCATAAACCTGAATTGTCAGGGAGGTTGATGAAGTGGGCGATTGAGCTTGGAGAGCACGACATAGGTCACCAGCCTAGAACGGCTATCAAGTCGCAAGCTTTGGCCGATTTTGTGGCCGACTTCGCTCCCGGTATTTTGGCAGCAGCCGAAGCTGAAGTCAACTCCATTCAGTCGACAGTCCCTTGGAAGTTAGCAGTTGACGGGTCGAGTAACAAAAAGGGTTGTGGTCTTGGAATGGTGATCACTACTCCCACGGGCGATACTCTGCAACAGGCAATCAAATGCGGTTTCAGAGTTACCAACAACGAAGCAGAGTATGAAGCACTGGTCGCAGGATTATTATTGGCCAATGAATTGGGAGCGAAAGAGATAGAAGTGACATCTGACTCTCAGTTGATAGTCAACCAAATTGAGGGATCTTATCAGGCTAGGGGTCAGACAATGGCTTCCTACTTACAGAAGATAAATGATATACGGTCGACATTCGACAAATTTTCCATAACCCAAGTCCCAAGAAGCGAAAATTCTGAGGCTGATGCATTGGCGACCCTCGGATCGACTATGGAAGGCGACAAACCACGAACAATACCAGTAGTGTTTTTGAGCTGGCCGGCAATCTGGAAAGAAGAGGCAACTGTAGCCACTATCAAGTCAGTCGACAGTTGGATGACACCGATCGTCGAATATTTACAAAAAGGACTGCTTCCAGAAGATAAAGTGCAAGCTAGGAAAGTTCAAAGACAGTCTGCAAGGTTCGTGGTGTTCGAAGGTCAGTTGCTAAGAAGGTCGTTCATGGGACCATACATGAAATGCTTAACACACGACGAAGCTCACATGTATTGACTGAATTGCACGAATGGGAATGTGGGAACCACTCAGGCGGCAGGAGCTTGGCTCTCCGAGCCCATTCGACAGGGTATTACTGGCCGACAATGAGACTAGACTCCGCTGAATTCACAAAGAGTGTTTGATAAGTGTCAGAGATTCGCACCAGTTCCTCATCTACCACCAGAAAAACTAAACCCAATTTTGTCCCCGTGGCCGTTCATGAAGTGAGGCATGGACATTGTTGGAAAACTCCCAGCCGCACCCGGCCAACGTGTCTACATGCTAGTAATGACGGATTATTACTCGAAGTGGATAGAAGCTGAAGCGTTTGCCAGAGTACGCGACAAGGAGGCTCAGACGTTCATTTGGAGGAATATCATATGTCCTTTCGGCATACCAAGAGAAATTATGACCGACAACAGCTCACAGTTCATCAGCCATCACTTTCAAGATTTCTGCAGGAACTGGGGCATCAAACTGAACTTCTCGACACCGCGCTTTCCACAAGCAAACGGCCAAGCAGAGTCGTCCAATAAAACAATCTTGAACACAATGAAGAAGAGGTTGGAGAAGGCTAAGGGTGCTTGGGCGGATGAGATACCTGCAGTCTTATGGTCGTACCGAACAACCGTGAGATCTTCCACTGGCGAAACTTCTTTCGCATTGGCATTTGGAACGGAAGCAGTTATTCCAACAGAAGAAGTCATCCCCTCCCCACGATACCAATGGCTCGACGAAAAAAGTAATCAACAACTGATGAACTTCAATCTCGACACGATTGATGAGACTAGGGACAGAGCTTCCATTCGACTGGCTGCTTATCGACAGAAGATGGCCAGATACTTCGACAAAAATGTTAGGACTAGGACTTTCCGCACTGGTGAATGGGTCCTACGAAGAGTGTTCCAGAACACTAAGGAAAGTGGAGATGGGAAGTTGGGCCCAAATTGGGAAGGCCCTTATCTTATCGCAGGGGTTGTTGGGAAATGAGCCTACAAGTTACAGACCGTGGAAGGGAATCCCGTTCGCAACAGTTGGAACGCGGTGCACCTTAAAAGATTTATCCGGTAACATTTATGTTTTGTCATTTCTGTGCCAGTTAACTTTTTAGAATTGTCGTATTTAAATAAAGCAAAGACGTCTGTAGAAGTTATTCGACGAATTGCAATAAAGATTGTTCATTGAATTCTCGTCCCGCTCTTTACATTCAAAATAATAAATCGTTCATCATTTTTATACACAACGTCAAAAGTACAAAATGCTTTTTTTTGGCCATCCTCTCGATTATAAATACAAACTGCACAAACACATTCCAGTTAACTCATGTATCTTCGGCCTCAAAGACCCGTTCCCTCTACATCAGTGGTTGTTGGGATGCTGGCAGGGACATCTTCTTCATTCTCCACAATCATGGGCTCAGAATGGCCAGCGGCCAGTCCGACATTTTCTTCTTCTTCTTCATGCTTCTTGACCTCCACCTTCTCCTCAACATGTGCTGCAAATGACTCGGTCGACGAAGAGATGCCAATTGCGCGCCTTTCGAATTCTCGAATCCATTTCTCAGGCTTCCATTCCACGTGCTTCCCAGCTAGAAACTCCTTCATTAAGTCATACATATTCTTCGTCATTGAATCAATAGCAATATCCTCCATCTGCTCAATCAATGACTCGTTCTCCTTCTTCACATTTTCGAACCCTTCCTTGTAACCTTCAATCGTTAGCTCGGCGGTCTCCTTCTCCAGCTTGAGTGTAGCTTTCACTTCCTTCAATTCCTTCTCAAGAACATTCTCTTTCCTCTGCGACGCGATCAGCCCAGACTTTAGGACAGACGACTCCTTCTTCGCAGCCGACAGAGCCTTCTCCAGTTCTTTGGCCCTTCTCTGATTAGACTCCGCATTCTTTCGCAGAAATAAGCTGCATTCCAATGCCTGGGGGATTTGATTCAGAGCGTCATTCAAAAAAAAAAACTTACTTGATAGTTTAAGGCAATGGCTTTCTTCATGGCCTCCACAGGTCCGATTTGTGCCAATCTTACTTCATCCCCTTGAAGTAGTAATCCTTTGACGAATGAGTCAATGCTTGAGGGATCTGAGATTGAAGTCGACTCCGCGGGACTTTTAGGGTGAGGTTATCAGAGTCCTCTTCTGTTTCTGCTTCAGCGACTGATTTCTTTTTCTTCCCCGCAGAAGTCATCTCAGTCGACTTCCATTTCTCTACGACAACCTCATTCGGAATTAACCTCCCGAATTTGAGTGCCAGCTTCTCCTTCTGCCTCTACCCCTATCTTCTTATGATTCCTTGATTTTCTTCGACTCTTCATTTCGTCGAGTGAAGCTACCTCGAATGGCCCAGTCATCATTTCCTTTGCGCATAAAAATTCTTCAGTTTTTAGGGGCTATCGATATCTATTCTCCCCGTACAACGTGTGAATCGACCATCTACAGTTTATCACGGGCAAAACGTTTTTACAGAGGGCCAGAATTTTACCTCCTTCTCGATGATAGATATCCTCCCACAACGGAGTCGCCCTTAATCTTCCCTCTGTCAAGATCTTTTTACACTATCTCTCCTCAGCCGACAGAGATAGAACGGTTTTGGTATTTGAGAGTGTACGTGCAGTCGTGATGGATGGCCTATTTCGTAAAGGATCTGCAATTAATAAATGCGTAGTTATTTAAATGCGTGAATTTGGCTCAAAAAATTATGAATTGAGGAAAGAAAGTTACTCACTCGACAGACACCAAAATTCAGGGATTCGACCAGCCCCTGCTGATCCAAATATACCATCCCCCTTTGCAAAGAAGTAGTAGGACTGCCAATTCCCTCTATCATTAGTTGGCAATTCAGTAACTAATGGCATCTTCCTCTGTCTAAGGATCAGAGTATATCTCTTTTTTTCCTTCAAATTCTCCTTTAAGTAGTAAGTCTCTAACACATCTCTTACCTCGAAGAGGATTCCCAACTCAAAGGCCAAACACTCAACCGACAATAAGATTCCCAACTCCAAGGCCAAACACTCAGTCGACCGGGGACATTCCCCTGATGAAATAAGAATTATGTTTTCACTCGACAAATCGAGAGAAGTTATTCCTGAACACCATCAAGTTCAGTCGACCAGGGACATTCCCTTGATGAAATAAGAATTATGTTTTTCACTCGAAAAATCGAGAGAAGTTATTCATGAACACCATCAAGTTCATTCGACCAGGGACATCCCCCTGATGAAATAAGAATTATGTTTTCACTCGACAAATCGAGAGAAGTTATTCCTGAACACCATCAAGTTCAGTCGACCTGGGACATCCCCCTGATGAAATAAGAATTATGGTTTTCACTCGACAAATCGAATGAAGCCACTACTGAACAACCATTAGGTTTAGTCGACCAGAACATCCCATGATGAGATTATGATTATGAAAGTCATTCGACATACTCGACATGTCGAATGAAATGTTTCCTAAACCATCAAGTTCAGTCGATCGGGGACATCCCCCTGATGAAATAAGAATTATGGTTTTCACTCGACAAATCGAATGAAGCCACTCCTGAACAACCATCAGGTTCAGTCGACCAGGAACATCCCCTGATGAGATTATGATTATGAAATTCATTCGACATACTCGACATGTCGAATGAAATGTTTCCTAAACCATCAAGTTCAGTCGACCAGGGACATCCCCTGATGAGATTATGATTATCAAAGTCATTCGATATACTCGACATGTCGAATGAAATGTTTCCTGAATCATCAATGTTCAGTCGACCAGGAACATCCCCTGATGAGATTATGATTATGAAAGTCATTCGACATACTCGATATGTCGAATGAAATGTTTCCTGAACCATCAAGTTCAGTCGACCAGGGACATCCCCTGATGAGATTATGATTATCAAAGTCATTCGACATACTCGACATGTCGAAAGAAATGTTTCCTGAACCATCAAGTTCAGTCGACCAGGGACATCCCCTGATGAGATTATGATTATCAAAGTCATTCGACATACTCGATATGTCGAATGAAATGTTTCCTGAACCATCAAGTTCAGTCAACCAGGGACATCCCCTGATGAGATTATGATTATCAAAGTCATTCGACAAACTCGACATGTCGAATGAAATGTTTCCTGAACCATCAAAGTTCAGTCGACCAGGAACATCCCCTGATGAGATTATGATTATGAAAGTCATTCGACATGTCGAAAGAATCCTAAACCACAATCCGGTTCAGTCGACCGGGGACTTCCCCTGATGAGATAATGTTTATGAAAATCACGTCGAGTCAAGCAAAAGACATGATGAATAACTCGTCACATACAAGTCGAGTGAGCTCACCCCAGAACGTCCGCTTCATTCCGTTGACCAAAGACCCTCTGCTGACTCATGTCGAGTAAAAAAAAGTATAGAAATCACTTGGCACATGCAAGTCGAGTGAGGTTGGACCTGAACAAACATCTGGTTCAGTCGACCATGTACGTCCCCTAATCTCATACGACATGTACCAAAGCCACTGTTCGGTTCAATTCGCATTGGATGATCCCCCATAAGCTCACGAGGTCGACGTACCTGAAACATGAGTTCCCCCCATTACGATATGTCGAACAAGGTAGATTTCCTCGACCGTCATGATGGATCCAAAGACACTTCCATAATTACTATCGAAAGCCAGAATCATGGAGACCAAATTCCCCACTCACGAGTTGTACGATGAAGATTTGCCCTAGATCACAGCAATGATCAACAAAATTGAAGAACATTTCCAGATTCACTCGACGTACTTGAAGGTACTCTCTAAGCCTAGGACTCCCAGACTTAGAGAGTAGGGGACAAACTGTTTGGGCCAAAATTGGCCCCAAGGGTAAAAACGGCATTACACCGCAGAACCAACCACAAACCTGAGGCCCATCAAGCAGACTGGGCCCACAAACGAAATGTCACGCAAGGGACCGACCCGGACCGCCTCAAAGGCCCAAGCCCATTAACACAAAGGGAGACAACAGACACCAGTTACTGGAATCAAGAGGAATCAATACTCAATAAAGATCGTCATGAAGTCGATAGATTCGAGTTTAAAGACACGAACGTCAGTTATCAGGAATAACTCACATTGATGGCAACTCCAACTGGCAGATTAGAGAACCATAAAGGAAAGAAACGAAACAATAGAGAGGGACGGGAGATCTTCAGACACGACCCATCATACAGACATTGTTTACATACCCCACCCTCACGGCATTCAAACTGAAGTTAAGGTATTCCTGAAACCTTGACTCTCCCATCTAGAACTATATTCCGTCCTTGACACTGACTTGAGTGTCGGAGTGCCTACGGCTTCCACCACACCGGTGGGTAGTAAGCTCCTCATTCACTCTACTCGTTTTGCAGGTTCGCTCGTGCCCTACTTTTTGATAATCTCGATTGTGGACCTCGGGCGAAAACCAGCGTCCACAGTTATGAACCCTAATTTTACAATTTCTTCAAATTGATAAATTATACCAAATCAATTAAATCCAACACTTTAATTCAAACTTTACCACACCAAACAAGTCTCACCATCATGAAACAATTCAAGAACAATTCTAGGTCATCAATGAGTGGCTTAGCAACTCTAGAATGACAACTTGATTATCTAATAATCAAAAGAGAGCTTATGAAACCATTTCAAGCTCACTTGGATACCATACATGCTTTCATCTTTCAAACAAGTTTATAACCATTTAAAACACAAACTAAAAGTGTAGAGACAACATCCTAGCAACACATGTTGAAGCTAAGCATGATAGAAACATTTTCTTAGTTGAAAGGTTTAAAGATAAACTTACAAAATCAACTTATTTCCAAGCTTTTCTTTTGGTTCTTCAACTTTTGCTCTCAACTCTTTTGTGTTTATTTTTGGTAACTTGTTAACCTAACCTAATGAAAATGAAACAAAATAATATATACTCTCCAAAAATGTCTTGGCCGAATTTTAGGAGAATAAAAAAAATATCTAGATTTTTTTTTTCATTTATTCATTTAATCAACTTGTGTAAATGATCAATATATTATTTAATGATTTTCAACAAGTCAAATAAAGCAACTCAATGCATCTCCAAAAATATCAAAACTTAAGATATTTATATTTTTAATTATTTAACAATTAAACAATTAAATAATTATTTAAATACAAATATTTTAATATGTGTATTATATTTACTTTAAATATCCAAATACATATATATTTATGATATATGTCAAATATCACAATTTGACATTTAATTAATGTGTATTTAATAAAATCTATCATTAAATACAAATACACAATAATTAGGAATGACCATTAGGTCATTTTGCATGTATTTTTTTTTAACCTTTAAACGACTTATAAATAATCAGTATTATTCATAAAAGTTGCCCTAGTGCTCTACGAGTATATTTCACTAGTGAGACTCTCTAGATTCAGGCATACCCGTCACAAAATCCAATTTCGTGTCAATAATTTACCACACCCATAAATTATGACGACCACGAATAAATTCGCTGAATCATACAGGTCGAGGTCATGGTATATAGTTAATTCTCCGTCACAGTATCCGGATATATCCTAGAGATATAGATGTAAACGTCAAATCCCTATAGGGACAACCTCGTCGATGTCTCTATTAGCAATCTCTAAAAGAACCATAGAACTCGCTTCTAAAGTGTACCACGGGTCCATGGTTTTTATCTTATTGCTAATCATATATGAACAACCTATGCTTTGTCACACAAACTGACGGATCCTATCTCGACAACACACAGGACACCCTGAGGATCTGTCCACACCCAATGAACAAGCGGAGGTCTGATCTGAATAGATCGGTGACGTGACTACCATCTAAGTGTGGAAGATGTCTCATTGTGGGACACAGAAACTGGGCGACGCCGTTCCTAGGCTCGCGGCCTAGTTGGGAAGGATTACATAACATGGATTCGCCACCCGGTGTGAACCGGGACAAAGATTTAAGGCCGCACTCACCCCTCGCAAGGAAGACCTCAAACCGTTGGGTTCGGAATGGTCCCTTACTTATGTCACTTGTAATGAAAGGATTTATATAATAATTTAAACAAGCTGAAGTAACAATTATTTCTAGAGGTATCATGCTTCTAAATTCACATTTATAAAATAAAATATGCGCCTAAATATACATGTATTTCATATATAAGATTGCATGCTTAACATATATCAAGATAGCAACTAACATACATCTTTACTTGCATATCATATTCAGGAAAAACACAAGCATACATATTAACCATACACACACATGGTAACATACAAGCCACATATGGGCACTTTTCCAAGTGGTACGTGGAATTGTAGCCCAAGTACAGACCGCACTACCGTCCATTCGGAATCGGCTACGGAATTTACGTCTGGGTTTCCATCCGATATACCGCAAGAAATAATACTCAAATGTTATCATGACACGAGCATATGAATGGTAATACATTGACACATTTGCATAAGAAAGATCAACCAATAGGCAATTATGCATGAATATAATAAGACAGACTCAGTTCAGTGTTTCGCGTTCGTGTAGCGTTCGTAAACGCGTTCGAACGGAAATGAAACAGAATGCTCACGTTCGAGTAGCGTTCGTAAACGCGTTCGAACGGAAATGAAACAGAATGCTCACGTTCGAGTAGCGTTCGTAAACGCGTTCGAACGGAATGAGACCTGATGCATGATAAGGCAAAATTTATGCGCGTTCGAGTTGCGTTCGGAACGCGTTCGAACGGACACGGACCTGATGCATGAAATAGGATGCAATAAACAGAAAATAAAGGGGCGCGGCGAAGCACTGCCGTAAAGGTGACCTTTTGGGGCTCTTGATCTCTCAAAGAGAGGACCTTTAGACCAACATGCTAAGCCCATGCGCATCACGTCACACATACAAGACTAGAACCAATCATATCAACCAAGTATGCCCGATTGAACATATCTCACATCCAATCTGAACACACGTCAACCGGCGCGGCAAAGCATTGTGGAAAAGGGGGCTTTTAGCCCCTCCCCATAGGGGATCTCACATCACACTTACTAAGCCCATGCGCTCGATTGACTTATACATACGAAAATAAAGATAATAATATCAAACTAAGTATGCTCGATTGAACGTATCTTGCGTCCAACCGAACATACATCAACCGGCGCGGCGAAGTAGTGTCACGAAGGTGGCCTTTTCGGCTCTTTGTCTCACAAATGGAGGACCTTTGGACTAACTCACTAAGCCCATGCGCTTGGTTGAATCATACAAAGATAAACAATATATTGAATTCAAGAGAAAACTAAATAAACAAAAAAGCAACACAACGAAAGAGAGATGGTGCCGTTTACTCAAGCGGTACGTGGAGTTGTGGCCCGAGTACAGATCATATTACCGTCCATTCGGAATCGGCTATGAAATTTATGTCCGGGTTTCCATCCGATATACCGCGAGAGTTGACACATCTCTCATTCATCCAATGCCCACAACATATTACATCTCATAATTCATGCATATTTATATACTCAAAAATCACAACACACATTTTAACATTACAATCATACAAGAAATACTTAAAAATAATGCGGAAAAGGAAAACAAGTGTGAAAGATACCCTCAGGTCTAACCTTTTAAGCCGTCTCTCGGACTCACGTTCCACGAAGATCGAAAGGGGGGGTAAAGCTCCGCAACTTTTCTGGTCCCTGGTTCAACGTCCTAGCTCACTGCTTCGCGCTTTGCTTATTGTTCGAACTCCGTTCTGCTCCTATTCGGCTCCTGTTTTGCTGCTCACTGCACGGGCTACCTGTTTCAATGTTTTCAAAGAACTATTCCAAGTTGTGTGGGTTCTTAGTGCAATTAAAAGTGATTATTTTTAAGTTATCTATGTAGTTTTCTAAGTTACTGTTTTTTTAAGGATTTTGGGCTACTGTTTTAAGGTAATCTAGGAGGTTGTTTTGGCGTGTTTTAGAATTCGGCTATGGGTGAGTTTGGGTTCGGCTATGGAGGGTGGTCTTGTGGTGGTTTCTTTGTTTTCTTTTTGTGTGTGTATGAAGTGTTTTCTCTTGGATGTGTTTTGGGTGTGTAGAGAGAGTTTAGAGAAATTTCGAGAGAGCTTGGGTGTGAATTGTGTTGTGTGTCGGAGAGGATGGCCTTGGTTAGGGGTTGTTTATATAGAGAATGGCTAGGGTTTACAAGGGAAGGGATTTGTGCATTAAATTAGGATATGATTTAGTGTTTAGCAAGGAAAGTCAAAGATTGAGGGGGGACAAATTTGGTTTAGATTAGGAAGTCAATACTTTTTAAATTGGTGGATATCTTATTGAATTAGGAAGTCAAATATATGATTGGCTTTAATTGGTTAAGATTGATTTTAATTAGGCAAATCTTATTTAGTTTTAGTATATATATATTTGATTCATTTATATTAGGCATGATTTTATTTTATGTTTTATTTAATTGGTAAATGATTTAAATGTTTTATTTTAATGTTTAATATTTAATTTATTTATTTAATTTGGGATGTGTTTTATGGGCTTTGGGGAGCTAAATGGGCTGGGCGTGAGGCTAGCAGCAAAACCAGAATTACCGACACCGTTCGAACGCTCCCTCGAACGCTACACGAACGCCCGCAATCTGTTTTCCGTTCGAACGAAGTAACGAACGCAGCACCAACGAAGACAGTGAGCTTGTTTATTCTGAATTCCCCCTTCCGATATCCGTTTCCCGCGGCTTTCATGACTCAAAAGGTAGTGCCTCCAAATGAGACTCATCATCGGGTTTCACATGCGAAAATGCAATGCCTACAGTCGCCCCCACTTTGATGGGACTTGTGTAATGTGCAACAGTGACAATCCTATCAAAGTTTATGCAATGCATTTTCACTTACCTGGCTCGCCAGCTGCCACTTGACTTACCATGTGTTGAGTTGCGTTGATTTGGTGGTGAGGTGCTGCGACCCCTGGTTCATTCCCGAACCGTGCTCTATTTTTAGAGCGCCATCTTCGGCATCTTTCGTGTATGTGCTCCATTTTGGAGCGCCATTTCCGGCATTTGTTGTGTGTGTTCCATTTTGGAACGCCATTTTCGGCATCTGCTGTGAGTGCTCCATTTTGGAGTGCCATTTCCGGCGTCTGTTGTGAGTGCTCCATTTTGGAGTGCCATTTCCGGCGTCTGTTGTGAGTGCTCCATTTTGGAGTGCCATTTCCGGCGTCTGTTAAGTGCTCCATTTTGGAGTGCCATTTCCGGCGTCTGTTGTAAGTGCTCCATTTTGGAGTGCCATTTCCGGCGTCTGTTGTAAGTGCTCCATTTTGGAGTGCCATTTCCGGCGTCTGTTGTAAGTGCTCCTTTTGGAGTGCCATTTCCGGCGTCTGTTGTAAGTGCTCCATTTCCTGAACTGTGCTGTACGAGATTGTGGCTCATTTTGAACCGTTACTTGATGAGATGGTCTTTGCTGTTATAAACCTGCGAACACGAAACAAACATTGCATGTATGTGGTATGTATGCATGTATGCATGTATATGTATTATATTCCGATGGGTTAGGCCTTCCTTGGTCCATTTCTGAACAGTGCTTCAATTTCGGAGTGCCATTTTTGGCAAGTGATGAGATGATGGTCCATTTCGAACCGTGCTCCATTTTCGGAGTGCCATTTTCGGCGAGATGAGATGATGGTCCATTTCGAACCGTTGCTGATAATGATGTGGGCCCCGCCCCAAGAGTACTATACCCGGTAGAACTAATACTGAACCAATGTGGGCCTCGCCCCCCAGAATGCCATACCCGGCAGAGCTGATGCTGACATGGGCTTCGCCCCAGACCGAGACTGATATGGGCCTCGCCCCCAGACTGATACTGATACTGAACTGATGTGGGCCTCGCCCCCAAGCTGATACTGATGCGGCCTCGGCCCTGGGACTCATCCCCAAACTGATACTGATTCATTTCTGAGACTGACTGTACTGTTGTTGTTCCCGAAGATTCCCCGTGTTCTAAACATCACTGGATTTCATAGTGCCAATGTTGAATGTTTTTCTCAAATATACTCATATTGTAGAAGAGATTCAGCAAAATAATGTCTTTATTATTATTTAAAGAAAATGATTCGAACATGTAGACCAAGTCAATGTCTATATTAAAATGCATGATCAAATAAACTAGGAGGGATGATTTCATCATTCGCAACATTGCCTTCTTTCTTGGCCTATGGTTCTCCACCGTTGTCATCCCATACTCCTATGGATGAAGCTGAGTGGTTGAGAGTTTGAAGGACAGGGTTTCGGGTAGGCCGGAGTTGATCATGTATTGGGTAGGGGATTTCTGTATGCGTTGGGTTGTTCTCTTTCTGGGTCAGGTATTTTGTGAGCATCAATGAGGTTTGGATTTCATGCCTAAGGCGGGTGCAGCTGTCAGTTTCGTGGCCTCTCCTTTGATGGAAGTGACAATACAAGCTTAGGTTAAGGTTGGGTGGGATAGGATCTGGAAGTGGTTTAGGCTCTAAGGGTTTTAGGAGTCATTGTCCCTTCAACTTTTCAAGTACCTTAGATAACGGCTTCCCCAGGTTAGAGAAATGCCGGTTCTTGACGGTAGCGACCTCGGCAGTAGCGGGCTTGGTCTCAGAATACCCCCCAAAAGTCCGCCTATTCTGGCCATAGGACTTTCTGTTTTCAGCCTCCTCTTCCTCAATATCCATGACAGTTTCCCTCAACTGTCGAAAATCGGAAATCATCGAAGTCATCCTCCTCAGCTTACTATAATAGAGGGCTTGGTGCCCTTGATGATCATTTTGATTTGGTCCTTCTCAGAGGGCCGAGTCTGCATTTTCAGAAGCTGGCTTCTCCAGCGGTCTACATACTCCTTGAAGCTTTCTTCCGGCTTCTGCTTAGTGTTCTCCAAATCACGGAGTGATAAGTCAATCTCCAAGTCTGTAACATACTGCTTCAGAAAAGCGTCAGCTAGTTCCTTCCAATCTTCCTTAACCTTCTTTTCAAGGCTATGATACCAAACCACAGGTGCCCCCGAGTGACATCCCAAACATCTTTTGGACTTGGCGCTGTGATAGGCCCACTGAACTCATAACAGACACATACTGACGGAGATGCACCCTCGGATCTCCATTCCCATTGAACTTAGCCAAATCCGGCATCTTAAACTGCGCTGGCAACTGCTCCTCGAACTTCATTGTCTCATAGTCTAGCAAATCTTCATTCTTACCCCTCATTTTACGGGTAACTGTTTCAACCTGATCCCGAAGCTTCTGTATCTCGGCCTGAGACCCAATCACTCTGTCTGTTGCATACTCTGCGTTATCATCATCAAAAGCGGGGATATCATCCCCCAACCCATTCGGAGGCTTCTCGCGCCTTACATTCTCATAATTCTCCCCAGCACGGGGCACAGCTATACCAGCCATAGCAGTAGTCAAAGCCTGCAACTGTTCAGTGATCTTGGCGAGACCATTCTCTAACTGATCTATCCGGGATACCTCAGTATCTGATTCACTCATGTCTGTTCTCGGTATTTTGGTGAGTCTTCCCTTTTTTCTAACCCAACGGGAATCTATGATGGCTTTTAGAACACAAGGGTTAACATGATGTATGTATGCATGATGTGCATAAGAAGTATATAACATATATTAAATCAAATAAAATTCTCAAACAAATCGGCTTATTATCATTTTAGAAGCTTTTGGGACAACTGTCATAAGAGTGAACCCGTCCCAGTTTAAATGGCCCAACGAGTTCATGTCTTATGGCAAAGAGCCCAACTAGATCCAAATGATAAAATTCCGAACACAATCATAAAATGGCCCATTGTTATTTAGAAACCTTTTGGCCCAATCGTCATAAGATGTTCCTTGTCCCAGTTTAAATGGCCCAACAAGCCCATATCCCATGATAATGGTCCAAATGGATCCAAACAACGATGTTCCCCAAACACAAGCATAAGATGATGCAAGCATGACATAATAATAATTTTAATTTTTTTTTTTTTTTTTTTTTACAAAGTGGCCCATCAACATTTCAGAAGCCTTGGGCCTAATAGTCATACAGTACGAACTTGCCCCAGTTTAAATGGCCCAGCAAGCCCGCATTTCTGACAATAGTCCAACTGCATCCAAATGAGGATGGTCCACAAGCACATACTCAAGGAAATAATTGCTACTTTAACCATACAAACCAGTCTATGGGTGGATTTGCAAGAGCATGGACAAAGGCTCTCACTGGCGAAGGATAGCCCACAACTAGGTCTCCCCACTCAAGGGTTCGAGCGACCAAGTGAGTGTATCACTTTTTATACACTAAGGTACGTGCCAATGAGCTATGGTGTGTGACGGACTGTCAAATGGATTTCCCGTTGTAGATCCCCCCAGGGAAGGTGGAGCGAGGCTCACTTAAATACCCAAGCCTCTTAGGCTCTTATCGCTTGTTGTCAGGAATAAACAACGAGTCCTCCAAATTAGTCCATCACAAAGGCTACAAGTAGATGGCCATATAGGTGTCCTCACAGCTTTTCCTTCTTCAGAAAGGTAGTGAATGAAGGAAAACACCAAACCATTACCTAGCCTCAAAATGCCCTTGATTAAACCCTCACTTATATCCACTATAGACATGGCCAATTAAAACATAAATCCACTCATTACAAGACAATATTTCGGGGCCAATTCTCACATCCCCAGTGGAGTCGCCAGACTGTGGGACACAGAAACTGGGCGACGCCGTTCCTAGGCTCGCGGCCTAGTTGGGAGGATTACATAACATGGAGTCGCCACCCGGTGTGAACCGGGACAAAGATTTAAGGCCGCACTCACCCCTCGCAAGGGAAGACCTCAAACCGTTGGGTTCGGAATGGTCCCTTACTTATGTCACTTGTAATGAAAGGATTTATATAATAATTTAAACAAGCTGAAGTAACAATTATTTCTAGAGGTATCATGCTTCTAAATTCACATTTAAAAATAAAATATGCGCCTAAATATACATGTATTTCATATATAATTGCATGCTTAACATATATCAAGATAGCAACTAACATACATCTTTACTTGCATATCATATTCAGGAAAACACAAGCATACATATTAACCATACAAGCACACATGGTAACCATACAAGCACACATATGGGCACTTTTCCAAGTGGTACGTGGAATTGTAGCCCAAGTACAGACCGCACTACCGTCCATTCGGAATCGGCTACGGAATTTACGTCTGGGTT
The DNA here is from genome assembly GCA_019454045.1 of Zanthoxylum bungeanum. Lineage (NCBI taxonomy): Eukaryota > Viridiplantae > Streptophyta > Magnoliopsida > Sapindales > Rutaceae > Zanthoxylum > Zanthoxylum bungeanum. Next base: position 7,926 of record SKCR01033029.1, on the reverse strand, counting down.
TCCATCCGATATACCGCAAGAAATAATACTCAAATGTTATCATGACACGAGCATATGAATGGTAATACATTGACACATTTGCATAAGAAAGATCAACCAATAGGCAATTATGCATGAATATAATAAGACAGACTTAGTTCAGTATTCGCGTTCGTGTAGCGTTCGTAAACGCGTTCGAACGGAAATGAAACAGAATGCTCACGTTCGAGTAGCGTTCGTAAACGCGTTCGAACGGAAATGAAACAGAATGCTCACGTTCGAGTAGCGTTCGTAAACGCGTTCGAACGGAAATGAAACAGAATGCTCACGTTCGAGTAGCGTTCGTAAACGCGTTCGAACGGAAATGAGACCTGATGCATGATAAGGCAAAATTTATGCGCGTTCGAGTTGCGTTCGGGAACGCGTTCGAACGGACACGGACCTGATGCATGAAATAGGATGCAATAAACAGAAAATAAAGGGGCGCGGCGAAGCACTGCCGTAAAGGTGACCTTTTGGGGCTCTTGATCTCTCAAAGAGAGGACCTTTAGACCAACATGCTAAGCCCATGCGCATCACGTCACACATACAAGACTAGAACCAATCATATCAACCAAGTATGCCCGATTGAACACATCTCACATCCAATCTGAACACACGTCAACCGGCGCGGCAAAGCATTGTGGAAAAGGGGGCTTTTAGCCCCTCCCCATAGGGGATCTCACATCACACTTACTAAGCCCATGCGCTCGATTGACTTATACATACGAAAATAAAGATAATAATATCAAACTAAGTATGCTCGATTGAACGTATCTTGCGTCCAACCGAACATACATCAACCGGCGCGGCGAAGTAGTGTCACGAAGGTGGCCTTTTCGGCTCTTTGTCTCACAAATGGAGGACCTTTGGACTAACTCACTAAGCCCATGCGCTTGGTTGAATCATACAAAGATAAAACAATATATTGAATTCAAGAGAAAACTAAATAAACAAAAAAAGCAACACAACGAAAGAGATGGTGCCGTTTACTCAAGTGGTACGTGGAGTTGTGGCCCAAGTACAGATCATATTACCGTCCATTCGGAATCGGCTATGAAATTTATGTCCGGGTTTCCATCCGATATACCGCGAGAGTTGACACATCTCTCATTCATCCAATGCCCACAACATATTACATCTCATAATTCATGCATATTTATATACTCAAAAATCACAACACACATTTTAACATTACAATCATACAAGAAATACTTAATAAATAATGCGGAAAAGGAAAACAAGTGTGAAAGATACCCTCAGGTCTAACCTTTTAAGCCGTCTCTCGGACTCGCGTTCCACGAAGATCGAAAGGGGGGGTAAAGCTCCGCAACTTTTCTGGTCCCTGGTTCAACGTCCTAGCTCACTGCTTCGCTGCTTTGCTTATTGTTCGAACTCCGTTCTGCTCCTATTCGGCTCCTGTTTTGCTGCTCACTGCACGGGCTACCTGTTTCAATGTTTTCAAAGAACTATTCCAAGTTGTGTGGGTTCTTAGTGCAATTAAAAGTGATTATTTTTAAGGTTATCTATGTAGTTTTCTAAGTTACTGTTTTTTAAGGAGTTTGGGCTACTGTTTTAAGGTAATCTATGAGGTTGTTTTGGCGTGTTTTAGAATTCGGCTATGGGTGAGTTTGGGTTCGGCTATGGAGGGTGGTCTTGTGGTGGTTTCTTTGTTTTCTTTTTGGTGTGTATGAAGTGTTTTCTCTTGGATGTGTTTTGGGTGTGTAGAGAGAGTTTAGAGAAATTTCGAGAGAGCTTGGGTGTGAATTGTGTTGTGTGTCGGAGAGGATGGCCTTGGTTAGGGGTTGTTTATATAGAGAATGGCTAGGGTTTACAAGGGAAGGGATTTGTGCATTTAATTAGGATATGATTTAGTGTTTAGCAAGGAAAGTCAAAGATTGAGGGGGGACAAATTTGGTTTAGATTAGGAAGTCAATACTTTTAAATTGGTGGATATCTTATTGAATTAGGAAGTCAAATATATGATTGGCTTTAATTGGTTAAGATTGATTTTAATTAGGCAAATCTTATTTTTAGTTTTAGTATATAATATATTTGATTCATTTATATTAGGCATGATTTTATTTTATGTTTTATTTAATTGGTAAATGATTTATTTAATTTGGGATGTGTTTTATGGGCCTTGGGGAGCTAAATGGGCTGGGCGTGAGGCTAGCAGCAAAACCAGAATTACCGACACCGTTCGAACGCTCCCTCGAACGCTACACGAACGCCCGCAATCTGTTTTCCGTTCGAACGAAGTAACGAACGCAGCACCAACGAAGACAGTGAGCTTGTTTATTCTGAATTCCCCCTTCCGATATCCGTTTCCCGCGGCTTTCATGACTCAAAAGGTAGTGCCTCCAAATGAGACTCATCATCGGGTTTCACATGCGAAAATGCAATGCCTACACTCATGTGCCCACAATGGTATCTCAAGTTGAAGAATCACAAATGCTACTCAACCCGAGAAGATTCTTATTGACATTGGTGTACCATCCATTTAATATCTTTGGTGAGTCATTCAGTGTTTATCCGATATAAACACATACATGTCTATACGAGTCTCAAAGACTAATGGTTAATTGAGAAACGATTGGAATCATATATTCCAGTATACGACATATACAAGTCTCAACGGGTTTACTTTACTGACCAAGTAATGTAAACCTTGACCAGGAACTGTCTAAGAATGACAACGTTATGATACAACTCAATGTTAGTTGCGACGTTTTTGCAACTGCATCATAACTAATCATTCTAAGGTCAATTACGTCTTTACCATATAAGAATATATATTATATTATAAAAATTGTTTAATTATTCATAATAAAACGTTTACAAGTGTATTTACAAGGAAATACAACATGGAATTTGCGCTTTGAGCACCAACCCCAACAATAGTTACCTTTACAGCTTCAGAAACATTAATGTATTCTGCCTCGGTGGTGGAATCAGCGGTCGAACCCCATTTAGTGTTTTTCCAACTAATACCACCGCTATTAGGAAGAAACACGAATCCTTATGTAGAATTTCTATTATCTGTATCAAATTGAAAATCTGAATCCATGTATGTCATATTTGAAAGGCACATTGACTGTCTTATAGTCAATAAAGTTGTACCTTTCAAGAACTAAATCTATGTATCTGGACTGAGAGAGTCCAATCAGCCTCATTGCTCTATCCCTATAAAGCTTTATACCCATTATAAAAGAAGTTTCTCTCAGATCCTTCATGGATAAATTCTTACTTAGGTAGGCTTTGACAGATTATAACATACCTATATTATTTCTGATAATAAGTATGTCATCAACATATAGCACCAGGAAGACTACCATGCTCCCATTGACCTTTTTATAAACATATGATTCCTCTTCATTTTTAATGAAACCATACGATTTGATTACCTCATAAAACAAAGATTTTATTAGGGCAAAAGCTACGGAAGCATGCATGATGGTGAAATCGGCTTTTAAAATATTTTTAATCCGTATAAATTAATCGGTATCAAATACTTCGATTTTATCCATATTTCAGCCATATCACACATTAATATCAAATATTAAAGTGTGATTACACATAGAGATTTGGGATAAAATTCCGGATATACTTTTCGCGGTTACAAGTTAACTGCTTACCGGATCACTGAACCAACTGACCGGGATAATTGGATATTCGGATAATGAGCGATATCGGATTAGTCCACAACTACAGTATCCTAGTAACTGTAGCAGTGGCTAAATGTGGTAATTTTAACAAATTATCATTTTACCCCTAGTGTGGAAAATTCTCAAGACACTTTCGAAACAATTCCAAAAAATTTGAAAATATTCATGCACACTATACACACTGCTACAGTACTTGAAGTATTGTAGCAATGATCAAAAACCCACAATTTCACTAAATTATGATTTTTACCTTAATGCGATTTTTCAGGTAAATTCTCAAAACACTTCCAGAACAATTCCAAAAATTCTGGGAATTTTTCTACATAATTTCATACATCCAATTTCATCTATAACACCTCAATTTAACCAAATCAACACTTTTAAATTAATTAATTAATCACAGTAATACGCTAATTAATTCAAAATTCATGCAAATTGTAGGACACAGATGTTGGACGACGCTGTTACGGGCTCACGGCCCGGTTGGGAGTACGGAGTAGCCCGCGGGGGACTAAACCGGAGAAATAACATGGAGTCGCCACCCGGTGTGAACCGGGAAAATGATTTAAGGCCGCACTCACCCCTCGTAAGGGAATACCTCAAACCGTTGGGTTCGGAATGGTCCCTTACTTATGCCACTTGTAATGAAATGATTTGTACAATAATTTAATCGAATCTACGCAACATATTTCCAAGAATATTCTATTTCTAAGTTCACATGCATGAAAGTAATCATCATAACAGCGAACATACGATATCACACAATAATCTCATGAACATGTTGAATCATCAAACATGAAAAATAAATAACAACCTAAGCATAAACATAAAGAAACACCTAATGCGAAAGGAGATGACAAGATCATGCATAGAGGAATAACATACTAATGGCTAAATCATGCTTAAATACATGGTTGGAAGAAACGAAATACGTGTGTCTCTCAAGTAGTATGTGGCGTTGTATCCCGAGTGCAAACCGCACTACCGTCCATTCGAATTCGGCTACGGAATTTACGTCCGGGTTTCCATCCGATATACCACAAGAGAGAACACGCACTCCGTTCATCCGAAATTCACATCATGCCTCAACAAACGACTCTTATGCGATAATATATTAAAATAAATAAAAGAAACGAAAGATAATAAGTAAAAAATGGGTGCCCTCAGGTCTAACCTCTTTTGTCGTCTCTCGAAAGCGCGTTACACGGCCGTCGGAAGGGTTGATGTTCTGTAACTTTTCGGGTTCACTAACCCAACGTTTTTCCTCGCTGTTTTGCTGTTTGGACTGCTATTGCTCTCAGTGAAAGGCTACTGGTTGCTTGTCTGCGTCGGTCAATGGAGGGGCTGAACTGTGCGTGCAGTGTCTGCGTGAGAGAATGAAGCGTGGTTGATTGAGGGCTTATGGTTCTGCGTCAATGTGTATGTGAGAGCTGTGCGTTAGGAGAATGAAGCGTGGCTGATTGAGTGGGGTTGGTGATGTGATCTGTGAGGTGAGAGCTGTGCGTTAGGTGAGCGTTTTTTGTTTTATCTTGTTTGGATGGGGCTGGCAGGTGGTTCGGTTATAGGGAGCTGAGTGATGCCGTGTAAATGAATTGGTGGGAAATTGTTTTTTTCGGCGTGTAGGATTTGTAGTAGCTTGGTTGTTGGCTCACGCCATTTGGTGAAAGGGCATTTCGTTTTGGTGGGCTAATTGGGCTTGGGCATGAGGCTAACAGCAAAACAAGAAGTACCGACACCGTTCGAACACCGATTCAAACGCTACACGAACGCCCGCAATCTGTTTAACGTTATAACGTGTTCACGAACGTAGCACAAACGAAAGCAGTGAACATTCAAATTGAATCTGATGACATACTTATTCTGAATTTCCCCTTCCGACATTCGTTTCCCGCGACTTCCGTGACTTAAAAGATAGTGTCTCCAAATGAGACTTATCATAGGGACTTACATGCAAAATGCAGTGCCTACAGTCGCCCCCACTTTGATGGGACTTGTGCAGTGTGTGACAATGACAATCCTATCAAAGTCGTGCAATGCATTTTTACTTACCTGGCTCGCCAGTTGCCACCTGACTTGCTTACTGCCTCGAGCTGAGTTGATGATGCAGTGGACCTCGATCCTGAGACGCATCCCAATAACTGTAACCGATAACGAGGGCCTCGACCTTGGGACGCATCCCAATGCCGCTGACAATGTGGGTCACGACCCTGGGACGCATCCCCAAAAATACTGATGACGTGGGTCACGACCCTGGGACTCATCCCCAAAACTGATACTGATAATGTGGGTCACTGTGTGACACAGAACTTGACGACGCATGCTGTTCCAGGCTCACGGCCTAGTTGGGAGTAGGAGTAGCCACGGGGGACTAAACCGGAGAATTATGGAGTCGCCACCCGGTGTGAACCGGGAAAATGAGATTTAAGGCTGCACTCACCCCTCGCAAGGGAAGACCTCAAACCGTTGGGTTCGGAATGGTCCCTTACTTATGTCACTTGTAATGAAAGGATTTATGTATTAATTTAATCAAGTTTAAGTAACACTTATTTCCAAGAGTATCATGCTTCTAAATTCACATGTACAAGATAAAACTTACACCTAAATTTACATATATTTCACATCTAAGATTGCATACTTGAAAGTACATCAAAGTAGCAACGAACATATAACTTCATTGGCATATTATATTCACGAAAGACACAGGCACACACACTAACCACACAAGCACACATATGAGCACTTTTCCAAGTGGTACGTGGAATTGTATCCCAAGTACAGACCGCACTACTGTCCATTCGGAATCGGCTACGGAATTTATGTCTGGGTTTCCATCCGATATACCACAAGAAATAATACTCAAATGCTATCATGACATAGATATATGAATTGTAATACGATACGTTGAACCAAGACGAAGGTAAATGATGTAACCAATGGGATAAACCTGCTTTTCACTATGATGCGTACAAAGATAAGAATAACTATATGGGATTTCATAATACATGCATGAATGGTATAGTTGGCTTTATGTGAGAGTTGTGAGTGTGTGCGTGAGTGCAAGGGGCTGTCGCATGACGGGTTCAGTTTAGGGTTTTATGCGTGCAGGTCAGTGGGCATGTTTAAGGAAATTGGCATGAATTGGCTTACGTGAGGCTGTGAGGTGCTATGTGGTGAGAGGCTTGTGGCGTACTGTGAGGCGTGGGCTGGTGTGATGTGTTCTTTGTGCGAAAGAGTGAGGGCTGCTCACGTGGGGAATTATGGCCGTGTTTAGGTGCGTGGGGGCGAGCTGTGTGTTGGGGTTTGTGGGTTGTGTTCAGTGGGCGTGAAGGCAGTGAGTTGAGAATGGGGAGTTATCGTGAGCATGAGGGGGCAGTTACATGCATGGTGAATGGGTTTATAATATGGTGAGTTACCGAGGGTTCATGGAGAGAGAAATGAGGGTTTATTAGGGTTATTTGTTGGCTAGTTAGTGGCTGAAGCAAGGGCTGAGAATATGGGTATACCAATGACAATAGGTCGAGCCAAGACAGGGATAAACGATGCAATCAATGGATGAAAGACACGGCAAATATCGTGGTAAAGGTAGCCTTTTAGGCTTTTCTTCTCAAATGGAGAACCTTTTAATCCAACACAATAAGCCCATGCGCCTTTCGTTACAATGCATACAAAGATAAAGATAACCATATGAAATTTCGTATACCCGATTGAACACATCTTACATTCAACCGAGCATATATCAACCGACGCGGCAAAGTATCATGGTAAAGGATTTTAACCCCTCCAAATAGGGGACCTTTAATCCGACTTACTAAGCCCATGCGCTCGATTGTATCATGCATACAAATAATGTGCGGAATTCAAATGACGAAAAATAAATAAATCAAAGCAATATAAAGCAAAAGAAAGTGTCATTTACTCAAGCAGTACGTGGAGTTGTATCCCGAGTACAGATCATACTACCGTCCATTCGGAATCGGCTATGAAATTTATGTCCAGGTATCCATCCGATATGCCGCGAGAGTTGACACATCTCTCATTTTATTCCAAAGCCACAACATACAATATCTCATAATCCATGCATATTTATCTACTCAAGGGCCACAACATACAATATCTCATAATCCATGCATATTGGGCCACAACATACAATATCTCATAATCCATGCATATTTATCTACTCAAGGGCCACAACATGCATTTCATCATAACAATCATGCAAGCAATACTCAATAAATAATAC
>SKCR01033028.1:0-43252 GCA_019454045.1 Zanthoxylum bungeanum | reverse complement strand
AAATTTTAGATCTCTCACTGAGAGATTTTTTGCCCAAGATCACCGCTATAGAGGAGAACAAAGATATAGACAATTTGAAGTTAAGGATCTTGTGGGTAATCTTCAAGTTTACGAGAGTAAACTCACAGGGTATAGAAGGTCTAAAAATATTGCCATGAAATCCGTGAAATTGGAAAATCGTGATATTTATTTGATGAAGGAAAATATACATCTCTCTCAGAGACTAACACGATCATGTTTGTAAAGAGATTTAAGAAGTTCCTAAATCCCAAGAAAAGTAGTATTGACACTGATAAGCGATGGACTGAGAAATATATGGAGAACAACCGTCATCCTAGGATAGGAAGAAAGGAGACTAGAGATGAGAATGATAAGAAATCTCAAACCATTAGATGTCAAGAATGTCAAGGTTTTGGTCACATTCGAGCTGAATCCCTACTTACTTAAAGTCGAAGGGAAAGAAGGCCATGGTTGTGTCTCTTTCTGATGATGAAGACGGTGATGAGGAATATTATGATGATTCTGGATCAGAAAGAAACTTCACCCATATGTCATTTACCTGCAATATGAGTGGTCATAAGGGATGTAAAATGGTAGATGAACATGTGGACGGATCAGATTGCTCTGAGCAGAGTGACTCTGAGGGCGAGGAGGATATCCAGACAGCTTTCACTGAGCTATTCAATGAGAGTTTGAGCATCTAAAAGAAAAATACCGAAATCACCAAACAACTTAGAGAGACCGAACTAGAAAGAAATGAGGCTTAAGTCAAGCTTGAGAAAAGTCTGATAGTAGTTGCTAATATCAAGGAAAGAAATAAGGATTAGAAGGTATTGTAGGCATTGCATTTTCGCATGTGAAACCCGATGATGAGTCTCAGTTGGAGGCACTACTTTTTAGCTAAGGATATTACGGGAAACAGAGGTCGGAAGGGGAAATTCAGAATAAGTACGTCATTAAGTTCATTTCACAAGCTCAATGTTTCGTTAGTGCTGCGTTCGTTACTACGTTCGAACGTCAGGCAGATTGCGGACGTTCGTGCCGCGTTCGAATTGGCGTTCGAACGGAGTCGGTATTTCTGGTTTTGCTACTAGCCTCGCACCCCAGCCCAATTAGCCCCCCAAAGCCCATAAAACACATCCCAATTTAAATAAATAGATATTAATTAAAACATTAACTAAATAAGATAATAATTAAATTAATTAAATAATTAAATAAAACATTTACCAAACATAAAATAAACAATTACCAACTTAAACTAAAATCATGCCTAATTAAAATCAATCCTAACCAATCAAAGCTAATTAAATATTTGACTTCCTAATCTAATAAGACATCTATCAATTTAAATTAGTTGACTTCCTAATTCAATAAGATACCCACCAATTTAGATTAGTTGACTTCCTAATTTAAAATATTTTATCCCCCCTCAATCTTGTATATACCATTCCTATCACTCCTAATTTGGAAACAAATCTATTCCTTGTGAGACAAGGGCAAACCCTAGCTCTCTCCTATATAAACATGCACTAACCTAGCCCTCTGAACTCTCCACTCTCTCGAATCTCCCTAGCTCATTCACAAAAAAAGCCCTCTCAACTCTCCACTCTCTCTAATACACGCCCAAGACATCAAGACACTCTCCAGATCACAAAAAAACTACAAAACACAAAACACACACACAACAACCCTTCCCTCACCAAATTAACGAGAACCACACACAGCAGCCCCCTAACCCTTGAAATCAGCCCCTGACAGCACCGAAACTACCCCTGAAAATAGTCCACAAACAGTAAGCAAAAAATACAGAGGAAACAGCGGTGAAACCATAAGGAAACAGCAGCAAAACGGAGTCGAAAACAGTAGCTCAAGCGGCCGTACAGTGAAGGAAAAGACAAACCATTGAACCAGAAAAGTTGCGGAGCATTACCCCTTCCGATCTTCGTGAAACGCGAGTCCGAGAGACGGCTTAAAAGGTTAGACCTGAGGGTACTTCCCATACTCATCTTCATTTGATTCTTGTTATTTATTTTGACTGTATTTTACTTCTTTGTTGAATATTGTTTGTGTATGATGTGGTTGTGGGTATTGGATGAATGGAAGGGTGTCATCTCTTGTGGTATATAGGATGGAAACCCAGACGTAAATCCCGTAGCCGAATCCGAATGGACGGTAGTGCGGTCTGTACTTGGGATACAACTCCACGTACCACTTGAGTAAACGGCACCCTCTTTTGTTTTGTGTTGCTTTGGTTTATTTATTTTTGTCACTTAAATTCTGCATGTTGCTTATTTGTGCATGACTCAATCGAGCGCATGGCTTAGTAAGTGGAATGAAAGATCCCATACGGGGAGGGGTTAAACCTTTACCACGATGCTTTGCCGCGCCGGTTGACGTGTGTTCGGTTGGATGTAAGATGTGTTCAATCGGGCATACTTAGTTTGATATGATTGTCTTTATGTTTGTATGCATGATACGATCGAGCGCATGGGCTTAGTAAGTGGAATGAAAGATCCCCTATGGGGAGAGGTTAAAGCCCTTTACCACGATGCTTTGCCGCGCCGGTTGACGTGTGTTCGGTTGGATGTAAGATGTGTTCAATCGGGCATACTTAGTTTGATATGATTGTCTTTATGTTTGTATGCATGATGTGATGTGACGCGCATGGGCTTAGTATGTTGGTCTAAAGGTCCTCTCTTTGAGAGATCAAGAGCCCCAAAAGGCCACCTTTACGGCAGTACTTCACCGTACCCCTTTATTTTGTTGTTTATGTATTGCCTTCCATTTCATACATAAGGTCTGTTCCCGTTCGAACGCGTTTACGAACGCAACTCGAACGCGCATGCATTTTGCCTTATCATGCATCAGGTCTCATTTCCGTTCGAACGCGTTCATGAACGCCATACGAACGTGAGTATTCTATTTCATTTCTGTTCGAACGCGTTCACAAACGCCACACGAATGTGAGTATTCTGTTTCATTTACGTTCGAACGCGTTCACAAACGCCATACGAACGTGTGCATTCTGTTTCATTCCCGTTCGAACATATTTACGAACGCTACTCGAACGAGAACCTTCTGTTTACTGTTCGAACGCGTATACGAACGCTGCACGAACGTATACGGTAAATAGATTCTCTCGCATCACATTACGACATGTCCATCTTAGCATATGGTTACCCCCTTTTTTACGCTATGCATTTGTATTACCTCTCTAGTTGTCTATTTCTGTTATGCGCCTACAATATTATTTGTCGTCATTTTGATTTCCTTTACATTACACACAAATGTGACCATGACTGTTTGTGTTTATATCTACATGAATGATTGAATTCTTATGACGTTATGTGTTTGTTGTTGCAAAGGCCTACCTTTGAGCATGTGAATTTGGCAATAAGATTTGGTTTCATGTATGTTAGATGTAAACTGTACTTTTAAGCATGTGAATCTAGGATTGTGGTGCACTTGGAAATGTATGTCATAGGCTTGGTTGGATTATTGCATGAATCTCTACATTACAAGTTGCATAAGTAAGGGACCATTCTGAACCCAATGGTTTGAGGTCTTCCCTTGCGAGGGGTGAGTGCGGCCTTAAATCTTTGTCCCGGTTCACACCGGGTGGCGACTCCCTTATTCTCCGGTTTAGTCCTCCGTTGGCTACTCCGTACTCCCAACTAGGCCCCCGAGCCTGGAACAACATTGCGTCGCCCAGATTCTGTGTTCCCACAGGTATGACCAAGTCATTAGAAAAGGAACTTGAAAAGACTCGATCTCAACTTTCTGCATTCTCTTGTGGCTCTAAAAAGATTGATCATATGATAGGACTAGGTGTGCCATCTCGTGACAAGAGTGGCTTAGGTTTTTTTAAGTTCGAAGCCAACGGTGCCTCGACCTCCAGAATTGTCTTTGTCCTGGTTGAAAACACTACCGATAAACCAATTATGGATGTTTCCCCTAGAGCCTTTGGCAAGCAACCTCTTATCAAAGTCCACCCTTCTTATGTTCAGCCCAAAGCTTCAAATGCTCACCCTAGGTTTGTTCCCACATGTCACTACTATAGAAAAATATGTCACACTCGACCTAAGTGCTTCAAGCTCAGAAAGAACAACAATAGAACTAGGGACATCTCCCACAAAAAGAAGTCAAACACATTAGCTCAACAGGTTTATAACTTAGCTCGTTAGACCAAACTCATTAGTGAGAAATTAGCTTTGTTGACTAGGAACTCGGGATCTAATAAAAATACTAGAAAAGCTTGGGTTAGGAAGGAAGAGTGCTATGTCCCACATATAGCCCTCAAGGCTAGGGATAATCAAATGTGGTACTTTGATCGCGGATGCTCCAGACACATGTGTGGAGATAAAGCTATTTTTGTTTCCCTCGAATAAAACATGACTGATAGTTTTACTTTTGGTGATAGGGGAAAAGCACCAATTATGGGAAAATGGAGAATTGATTTGCCTGGACTACCTATTCTTGACGATGTCCTGTATGTCGAAATTTTAATTGCCAATCTCCTGAGTGTCAGTCATTTTTGTGATACTAGCTTATGGGTTCTCTTTGAGCAGAAAACGTGTTCTGTGTATAATGCTCAAGGTGAGTGTGTAGTTACGGGTCTTAGGACTACTAACAACTTCTATGGGATTTCTATTGGTCAATCTGTGTGTAATTCTGTTAGTATGGATGAGATTGACTTGTGGCTTCAAAGGTTAGGACACATCAATTATCACGACTTATCTAAAGTGTCCAAACAGAATCTCATTATTGGTCTTTCTAAATTATGAATGAAAGACAACTCTGTGTGTGGACCGTGTCAGTTAGGAAAGCAGACGAGAGCTAAGCATACCCATGTCTCTCACATTCTTACCAAAAGGCCATTATAATTTCTTCATATTGATCTTATGGGACCTTCCAAGACTGAAAGTTTGGGAGGCAAAAAATATATTTTGGTTGTGGTGGATGACTTGTCTAGATACACTTGGGTAGACATTCTTAGATAAAAATTTGAAGCTTCTGAACTAATCCAAGTCTTGTGCAAAATACAGATAACTAATAATGACTTGACCATTACTAGGATTTGGAGTGACCATGGACGGGAGTTTCAAAATTCCAGTCTCGGATTTTTCTCTGCCAACAAGGGCATAAAACATGAGTTCTCTGCCCCTATTACTCCACAACAGAATGGAGTTATCAAGAGGAAAAACAGAGTTATTCAGGAAATGGGTTGTGTCATGATTCACAACAAAGGAATCACCTTGCACTTTTAGGGAGAAGCTATGTACACAGCTTGTCACATTATCAATATAGTATTTCTTACACCAGGAACTGAAAAGACTCCTTATGAAATATGGAAGGTAAGAAACCTACAGTCAAATACTTCAGAGTGTTTGGTAGTACTTGCTACATTCTGAGAGACAGAGAATCTCGCAAAGTTTGATGCTAAAAGTAATGAAGGCATATTTCTAGGATACTCTAAGAACAGTAGAGCCTATAGAGTGTTTAATAAATGTACTCTTACGATTTTGGAAACTATCAATATTAATGTGGACAATGTTAGTTATGGTCCTAGTGCTGAGGGGTAGTCAGCTCCTATTATTGACAGTGATGATCAATTTGATGTTGTAGGAACACCTAACAACACGATTAAACCTGATCATCTTGATAAATATACCTCCCCTAAGAATGATAAACCACATGAGCTTGTCCCGTCATCTTGTGTCAAGTTGAATCACCCAAAAGAGAACATTTTTGGTGATGTCGCAAGGGATTGAGACTACGTGGAAGATTAGTTAATCAACTATCGTTTGCTTGTTACGTGTCTCAGATTGAGCCTAAAAAGGTTGAAGATGCTATTTTGGATGAGTGTTGGGTGAATGTTATACATGAATAATTAAATCAATTCACCCGTAATGATGTTTGATATCTTGTCCCTAGACCTAAAAATACAAATGTGATTGGGACCAAGTGGATTTTCAAGAGCAAGACAGATGAACATGGTACCATAACAAGGAACAAGGCTAGACTAGTGGCCCAAAGATATACCCAAGTTGAAGGAATAGACTATGATGAGACATTTGCTCCAGTGGCCAGGTTAGAATCTCTTCGTATTCTTTTGGCAGTAGCATGTTGTATGAGATTCAAGTTGTACCAAATGGATGTCAAAAGTGTCTTCTTGAATGGTATTCTACAAGAAGAAGTATATGTACAGCAGCCCAAAGGATTTTTGGATATTGATCATCTAGAGTAGTCTGCAGGTTGAAGAAAGTCTTGTATGGTATCAAACAAACTCCTAGAGCTTGGCATGATAGACTCACCTCCTATCTTTTAGACCATGGATACTCTCGAGAGGGAGTTGACCGAACTATGTTTATTCAAAAGGTCAATGGCATAACTACCATTGTTTAAGTATATATCGATGACATTGTCTTCAGTTTACCTCGTGACTCCCTTGCATATGAGTTTGCCGATGCCATGACACATGGTTTTGAGATGAGCATTATAGGATAGCTCAATTATTTTCTTGAACTCCAAGTTAAGCAACTTGAAAATGAGACGTTTGTCTCCCAATCCAAGTATGCCAGAAATCTTGTCAAACGTTTCAGATTGGAAAGTAAGAAACACACTAGAACTCCCATGAGTACTAGTTTGAAGCTTACAAGTGATCCAACGGAGACTAGTGTGGATCACACACTATATAGAAGTATGATTGGTAGCTTGTTGTACTTAACAGTAAATAGACCTGACATTGCCTTAAGTGTGGGTGTTTGGGCTCGATTTCAGGTAAATCCTAAGGAATCTTATTTGACTTCTGTCAAACGTATCATTCGTTACATTCACGACACTATAGAGTATGGGTTAATGTATACTAAGACCTCTAATATTATCCTAGCTAGTTACTATGATGCTGATTGGGTTGGTTGCGCAGAAGATATGAAAAACACCACTGGCGACTGCTTCTATGTGGGTACAAATCTAGTAGCTTGGATGAGCAAGAAGCAGAATGCCATATCATTATCCACGGTCGAAGCCGAATACATGGCAGCTGGGAGCTGTTGTACTGAAGCAAATGTTAAACGATTATGGGATTACCTAAGACACTATGACAATGTTTTTTGATAATTCTAGTGCTACATATCCAAAAATCCAGTTCAACATTCTCGCACTAAATAAATTGACATTCGTCATCATTTCATTCGTGAACTGGTTGAGACTAAGGTCATTTCCTTTGAGTATTTTCCCATCGAAAACCAACTATGTGACATCTTCACCAAACCTCTATACAATTTTCGATTTGAATTCATTCGGTTAGCCATAGGGTTGTGCACTTCTCCTACCACTTTTGTGTGCGTACGTTCATCGATTTTCTATTTTTTTTTCTCTTGTGTTTCCTCTTATTTGCATTTGTTTCTTTTCTCTGCCTATTGTTCTTCTGTGAGCGTTTTTTTAAAGCAGAAAAGATCTCGCATTGAAACACCTCTTCTCTGTCTATCTCTTGTGATCCAAGTCTAGCAGGTTGGTGTTTTTCATGATTCCCCATTATGTGGCTTGGTGTGCATCTGTGGTGTATATTATCTCTCAATATTGCTGGTGCGTGGCATATATCACTCACTATTTTTTTATGAAACTTAGTCGCATGATGGTGTCTTGGATTGGCAGACTGTAACTCTCTTTACTAAGACCTCTGTTTGGTATGACCTTTGACTAGTTGATGATTGTGCTCCCTCTTTAGTTATCATATTATCAAAATCAATCAAAAAAAAAAATTGAATGAATAGATTTTTTTTACGACTTATGTAAAAACATCAAAAGATAAGGGAAAAACCCTTTACTCGAAAGAGGTATATGCTCATGAGCTCAAATTTTAAAAATGGGTCCATAACACAATTTAATTAGGTCCCAGTGGCACTGGGTTTGAATACCACTCGGTGCGTTCGGTAAGTTCTTGAGTTCGAACTCTGTGTTAGTGCTTAATTCAACCCATAATTTCAGATCTTAAGTTTCATCTTGTTGCCTACATTTCTTTCACCCAAGACTCAACTATACTTAGCTATTAATATTAATCTCATTCATGCCTCGTTCACCTAGTGTGGGTGACATGTTTTTCCATTTTCGCTATTCTCTAGGATTCCTTAGATGATGTCCGATATTTGAGTAGTGTTTGGGTTATTATAAGACTGTCTGAGTTCGACTTCCATTCATTTACTGTTCGAATGTTTTCTTTCAGACCTTATTCATTCGAGTTATGTTTTCCTTCCGTTAGAATGTTTTTTTTGCTGAATCCATGTGTTCGAACCGCGTTCGATGTCCGTTCGAACGAATGTTGGGTATTTTTTTTCTTTTTACGTTCTTGTACGTTCGCATAACTCTCATTCGCTCTCTCATTCGTGACTCTTTTTCTCTCCACTCTTTATCCTCTTCTTTCCAGCAAGATCTGGTGTTGTGAGGTCCTCATCTTCCTCTATTTTAGACTCCGCTCCTCCACCAAGGTGATTCGTCTTTTTAATTCTCATTTCTTTTAGGGATTTTTTTTCTCATTTTTGGATTTAAACTAGTGGTTGGACTTTCAATCATTGAGTTTCCGCTTCTATTTCTTTGTGTTTTGTGAGTGCTTTGTTTTTTATTTGTGTTTTTATGGGGATTACATGACTCTAGGTTGATTTTATTTTCCTTGAAATCATTGACGTTCGAACGCGTAAGAAAGCTGTTCGAATGCCCAGCTTGATGAACACTAAAAAATGCATATTTATTATTCGAAAAATCAATCATTTAACACTCATGGTTTCACTAATCCCCTTAATTTGGCACATTTGTGAAATAATCTTTTATATTATGTTTTGTATATTTTTATAGTGTATTTTTGTTATTTGGTAGGTAAAATATTGCACGGAAGCTCGACAGGAAAAACTAGACTTGGAAAATAGCAACAATGAAAAATCAGCATCCACGTTGCGACACGACGCGCCCATGAAGACAAAGACACCGCGGGCACCGCTAGCGCGTCGCGACACGCAGGAATTTAGCTTCGGGATGCCCTAATCTTTTGACATGTCTATACAACTGGTAGCAGCATCGCGATGCGCACAGGCTTGGCGTCGCGACTCGCAGACCTTTCTCAGCCTATAAATTGACGCCTCATGCAAAAGAAATTTTCATTCTTTCTTTCCGATTTCTATATTTATTTTGGAAGATAGTATATTATGTGTTTATTTATTTAAGCTTTTCGTAATGTCTTTTTCTTTCAGTAATAAAATTACGAGTATTTTTAATTACAAAATGAGTAGCTAGTTTCTTTTTGCTGGGGTAAAGGGTGAAGCATTTATAATGAGAACTTAGATTAATCTCGCTTATATTATAATATATAAATTATAATCTAATGATAACTTGATTTAGATCTAGATTAATTATTGATAAAATTGGCTACCGCCTGTATGGCTGGTTTTAATTTCGCTACCGCCTATATGGCTGATTTTATTTAACTACCGCCTATATGGCTGGTGTTATATGTTTTGGCATAACTAAGTACCTAACTAGACTTTTTATAGACAGAAATGAACACCATCTATAGTGTTTGTTTTATATATTTTTGGCATAATTAATTCCTAAAATAAAATAAGTTGGTAACAATGACAATTTATATATTATAAAAAGTGAGATTTCTAGATTTGAAATATTAAAAATGGATCCCCTAACTCCAACATTTCATTTTATTATTGCATTTTAACTTAAAAGTTTTCAACTACTTCAACAAATCAGATCTTTTTCTTTTCTCTTTACTTATAATTTTATTTTACTAAATCTATTCATGTGGATCGACCCTGGACTTACCGAGTTATTTTATTACTTCGACACTCTTACACTAGGGAGTAAAGAATTACTTTTTGAGCGTGTCACAGCTCTTACACACTTATTTTCTCCTCATCTGTTGCCATTTTTTAATGTGTTTTCTTGTGTGTTCTAGATGCCTAAAAAGATGATTCCTTCGAAAACAATTTCTCACAACTCTGTTCTTCAGGATCATTTTCGCAGCCCCTCTGCTCACCGTCTCTTTAAAGACCATTTTTCTAAGCGCAGCCTCTGGGCAGGCATCACTTGGATATCGATTCATAATTCTTATCTTGCATCCTCGCCATACCTGAAGTGAACTATCCATGACATCCTTGGCGACCAGGTTAAGGTCCCTCTGATCAGCTAATTCTTGATGTCTCTTCTGGCCACCATTGTCCCTTCATAGGTGGTACTGTTGTAGTTGCTAGTCTCTTGCCGTCCTATCGGTTGCTAAATCGGATTGTCTATCACAACTTGTGGCCCAAGTCTCATGTCAACACGCAACCTATCTCGCGGATTGTCTTTCTATATGCCATAGAGGAGAGGCTGTCTATTGATATTCTTGATGTGATTCTGCGTGAGATAATTCGTATTCCCACTTCTTATTATGCCATGCATACACTTCCATATGGTTGTCTCATCCGCTGGCCAATCACGATGTTGGTCACTGACTTTATGCATGATGCGTCGCTTCCTTTCCTGAAGCCTATTGGTCTTTAGACTATGTCTTTTGGCGTAGCTTATCTCACGACGTATGCTCACTAGTGTGGTTCGTCTCTAGCAGCCAACCCAGATTCCGCTACTCTTGCTGCCCCTCTTGCTTCGGCTGTTGCTTCCTCCTCTTCCGCCAGTGCACCCTTATTTTTATCAGTGAATGTTGGAGACTCAAACATCCATCCTAACTTAGGTCTAACTTTCTACATGAAGTTTATCCGAGATCCGTACTTCAGTACGTCATTTGGAGTCTCAGGTTGATTGGATATATGAGGTTTCTCATCGTGCAGCTGACGATGAGAGCCTTTCTGACGGGTCTGAGTCTGCCTCCTAGCTTTGTTTTCTGCCTTGATTTTTTCTGTCCTCCTTTGTCATTTCATGTCCAAAAGGGGGAGATATTACGATAGGGGGATTATTAGATTTAGGGGGAGTACGCTTGTTTTAGGGGATCTTTGATGTATCTTGATGTTGTTTAATGACCTTACTTTAGTTTGATGTCGGGAACAGTTGATGTATCTTGCTTTAACTTAATAAATTTGTTGAGGCAGTTGTGGAACCCTTAGGGGCATATCGGTGCCCCGCGCAGCGAAAATGGGTCTAACCCAAGGATCTCAAGGATAGGTGTATTTTAAAATATTTTAATGAAAACTACATTCCAATACGAGTCCGTAGGAAAAACGGGGACCAAAATGGAGTCTGGATGCTCCAGAATAGAGAAAATGAAATTTTAGTGTTCGTCAGTTCTCGGTGTCACAACACGGAAATTGGGAGTAGTGACGCTCCAAAGTGCGAAAACAACTCCGAGAGATGAACGTTCTGGCGTCGTGACGCGCAAGGGTGAGAGTTGCGATGCTGGGAGGTTTGATGTTCAGTGTCGCGACACTGGAAGGTCAGTGTCGCGACGCTCCCCCTGGTAGTGAGCAATTTCAACCTTAAAATCAATCCTAAACACTTCCAATTTTCTCCAATCATTTCAATTCACCTTAAAACCAATTTTAACATCAAAACCAACCACAACACATGTTATATAATTAACATACATGTATTCTAAATACATATATGCATTTGTTTGATTCAAAATACAAACCAATTTAGAATCTCACTATGAAATGTCTCATGAACAATTCTAGTTCACCCAAAGGTGGTCAAGTGATTCTAGAATGGTAGCCATAACTCTAAGCTTTAATCTAGAGTTTCAAACTCTTATTAATTGTTCCATTTCCAACTTGAACATCTTTGACCTAATTAACAAGCATTGTGTTTATACTTCCAAAGCATCCTGACACAATTTATTAGCCTTATTTCAACTTTAAGTTATGTAATCATGCATCCAATACATAATCCATCACTATATGCCTCACTAAAGAAAAACTCACTAATGAAGAACATAGCTTAAATGAAGTTCAAACTTACCTAGTAAGTTTGATGCAAGATCCAATCTTCTTCTCCTTTGTTGAAATGCTTGAAGAAATTCCAAGGATTAACGAGCTTGACTCCAAGATCCAATCTTGATTCCAATGCAAGCAAGTTTCACTCCAAGATCCAATCTTGATTCCTCCTTGTTGAAGTGTTGTAGAGATCTTCCAAAGCTTCTCTAAACACTTCTATTCTCTAGACTAATTTCTCCAAGAATTGCTTGTATTTTGCTTTCTTAAGCTCGATTAAAACTATTGCTCAAGCTTGCTATTTATAAAAAAACTTAGGTAATTTTTTATTAATAAAAATTTTAATCGACTTTTATGTGGGATTAATCTAATTTGTCCAAATATGTATAGTTAAGTGTGACTAATCACCTTTTTCTACCACTTTGATTTAATCCAATTAAATCAAGACAAAGATACTTAATGGATTAGTTACATGTCTTCCACTTTGATTTAATCCAATTAAATCAAGCAAAAAACACATATAATTACATACTTGCAATTACCATAATATCTTCAAATGGTAGAAATAATTATGAAATTACGACAAAGCCCTTGTGTAAATATTGAATTAATTCAATTAATTCAATTAGGTCAAAGTAAATAATCAATGTTATCCAATAACACTTGATTATCTTAGTTGATAATTATAATATCGAATATTATCTTTTATCAAATTAATTGGCTACCCAAGTACTCAACGAGTACACTTCATATTGAGACTCTCTAAGTTCAGACACGTTCGCCATATAAGCCTAGCTAATATGTAGGCAATTCGGCCACCTTCGAATAAATGAAGAATATGAATGACATTTCTGAACTATATAAGTCGAGTTCATCACATATGTTTAATAATCCCTCCATCGTACGCTATCCGAGTTGTGCTTAGGAAACATATAATACACTGTCAAGTTTCCGAGGTGCACATCTCATATCGACATGTCCACAATTATTTACAACTGATGCGATCCACCATAAGTGTTCGACTTTGGCCAAAGTCTTAAGAATTGTGACTTACTTACATGGATACCTAAACGCCCTATGGTACATATATGGACCGACAGATTCTATCTTGATTCACACTTGATTAACGAGTGTATCGATCCATACCCAACTAACATCTAGAGGCCATACCATGAAAGATTTCTGAAATACATGGCATCAAAGTGTGGAGGATCGCACATAAAATCAATGTTATCATATAGTCAAAGGATCACATATGCTACTCGACTCTAGGAGATTCCTATTGACGGTGGTGTGTACTTCCAACTATTAGGAATCACCTGTGAGTCATTCATTATTCGGTCCAACCAATACCCACACATTTATACGAGCTTTCAAAGCTCAGGGTAAATCAAGTTTAAACCATTGTAACTCCAATTCCAATACACGACATGTGTTAGTCTTCTAGGTTATAGGAATTCGACCGTATTCCAAAACTAACGACTAGGAATATTTACTTTAAGAATAGTTTACAATAGTAATACTTATCCCAATGTCGGACCACCCAATGTCCAATATTACTACAAGAATATTCTAAGGTCAATGTCATTCTTAACATATTTATACATCAATCTAATATGCATAATGACAATACCATTAATAAGATATGAAATGAAAATGTAGTTATTTTAATAAAATGTACAATACATCAATCGGATTGGCATTCCAAGCATAAACTCCAACAAAATTTCCTTTATATTAAATGCAACTAGTTAATTTTTTTCCTATTCATATATTTTTATGCTTTGAATTTCCCCTTGCTTTTCACGGGTTTCTCTATTTGAGTGTGTTTTAGGTGGGCAGAAATTCAATTGTATGTCTTCAGCTCTTCAAGACCTAGGACTAAATCGAGTCACATTGTAACAAGTCCGTGTCATGATGGTGGACACTAGCTATTTTTGGTTTTAAATATTTTTAGTCCTTGTATTAGGTCGTTTTGTCACAGAATGCCCAGTGGGAGTTTGTTGGGTTTATTATGTTGCTAAATTCCATAACCAACCGTGTTTTATTAAGTTGTAATGAGTCTTGAAGTGCTTCGGTGTGTTGCTGTCTTCGGTAGATGATTTTTTCAGAGCAACGTTTCTGGCATGTTCATATTTTCATTCGAACGCCTACCATTAGTGGCACGTTCATATCTTCGTTTGAACGAAAGTTTCTAAAGACTAACCATTTGTGACACATTCATATATTCATTTGAATGCTTATTATTAGTGGCACGTTCGTATCTTCGTTCGAATGAAAGTTTCCAAAGACTAACCGTTCGAGGCACATTCTAGATCTCATTGGAATGAAACTCTTCAGAGGCTTCGCGTTCGTGTTGTGTTCTTTGCGCTTTCGAACGTCAACCATATCATTTGTTATTCTGATGCATTTTTTAAGCCTGTTTGCCTCACTGAAAACCATACCTATAAAAAAAACACACACCATATTTACAAGGGTTGGAAAACATTACCCTAAATATTTTTTCTTTGAGTTTTCCAAAATTTTGAAGATCTCTCGTCTTTGAAGACTCAATCTTTCTTGTCTTCTTCCTTGTGAGTGACCTTCTTGTTGTTGGGAAGCGGCCGTGAGTGCGCATCGGAAAATTAAAATTATGATGCTGCTATCCCTTTGCCCAAGACCAATTTGTTTTGATTACTCTACAAGCATAGGCATGTCACTATATATTCTAAGCATAAAAACTCATAAAACATACAAAGAACATAAACTTAAACATGCTAACTATCATAAGAACTCTAATTAAAAATAAAGAAAGAAAAATACTTACTTGAACCGAAGACTCCTCCAGTCCTCCCTCCAATCTACAAGCTTTTCTCGAACTCAGCAAGCTTTTCCATGTTCCAAAGAGCCACCCAAGTGTGTGGCCTCCAAAGGTGCACACATCAAAGCCAAAACTCAACGGCAAGACTACGCCTTGAGTGCACGGGTATTTTGCCCTTGGTGCTAGCCTAGGCAAATACCTCAAAACTTTTAACTTGAGATTCCTTTAGTCAATTAGACTTAAGGATCCTCAAAATCAGTGGCTTACTCTTAAACTTTAGAGTTGCTAACTTATATAAACCCAATATATGAAAGGTTTTAGTGTAAAAATTTATAAAGAATTCTTTGGGTTTATATAGGTGCTCCAAAGACAACAAAATTAATTAAGAATCCGATGTAGTATAAATGCTAATTAAATCTTAGCCATTGGATCTTAATATAGTGGTTTAATGAGATTATAAAACCCTAATAAGTGTTTGGGCCAAATTGGAATTCAAAACAAAAAAACACATATTTTATTTATTTATTTGTTTATTTATTTTCTTATTAATTTTTCCAATTGCCAAAGTGCCCCTATCGTCATTCACCAATCCCTAAGCCACTTTGGAACCTCATAAATGATCTGTTCAATAATTAAACACATTGAACCATTTTTGAACAATTCCTACAGCAATCATATATGCTGTTAAATTTGTAATGTGCACTGTTGATTTTGACTTTGTTGTGTGTGACCTTTTGGGTTCCCCTAAAGTTAGACATGAAATGAATCGTGATAATTTAATCGAACATAAATTATCCTCCGATCAGATGGTCATTTGATTTCAATGACCAAGGTTGACATCTAGCAATATGCCAAGGCCCCCAAATGAGAAGGAAAGATATGTACCCATTCTGTATGTGATTTACATATGATACGGTCCCTCACCTTACTGTATCCCCACCGTTTGACCTAGATTATGGAAAATATCTACCCATATAGTCAAAGGTATGATGTTGATAGTGTCATGAATCGTGCTAACCCAAGAATCTCACATGATTCTTCCACTGCGGCCACAGTCTCAAGCACTGATCACACATATCAATCCACGAACTGGAATACTACTCTTATAAGAAAATATTATCCGAGAGAGTGGCGATTCTCTGTTGTATCCTTACAAACTTCATATGTTTCAACAAATGACCCAATCATACCCTTATGACCAGATCTTTTGAACCGGGGAAGGAGAATGTCAGAGTCATTTGTCCACACATATGATTGTAAAGACCTCAAGTCTAAGGACTAGTCATACAATCGATACATGAAAGTTCTCACAGACACATGGGATAAACACTCCATGTGAAAACTTTCGGCGGTCAGTTCGATGGACACGAGCAACTTATGCATCCATGTGATACACCAAGCGGACGGATCTCCTCTAGTAGCCTATGCGATCGGCTACCCCACTAAAGGGCGGATCATATCATCATGCTAGTCTCTCTGCTTTGTGAACGCCCAGATTATTCGCAAAACTATGACTAGGAATGTTTGAGAGTAATGATTCTCATAAGGCGTGGAAGCCATCATCTTATTACTCCAAGGGCTTTATTACAGTGTTTGATGATTCATATAATTTATGTAAGAACGTATAATAAAGATTGCCATTTTATTAATTAGTGAAAATATTGCAAATACATATACATATAGCCCATCCACAAGTTGGGTATATGGCATATCCCTAACAATCTCCCACTTGCACTATAGCCAACTAGTATGAATCTGGACACCATACTATTGGGTGTACCTATCATGCTTTTGTTGAGTCAGCTCTTTAGTCAGAGAATCTGCAAGATTATCTTCTGCGGGTATTTTCTCTATAATAACTTCTTCTCTCTCAACAATCTCCATGATGAGATGAAATCACCTGAGTACATGCTTGGATTTCTAGTGGGACCTTGGTTCCTTTGATTGAGCAATGGCGCCCGTGTTGTCACAGTGCATCGTGATGCCATTCTTAATCACGGGAAGCACTTCCAGCTCCGTGATGAACTTCTTTATCCAGACTGCTTCTTTAGCTGCGTCAGATGCTGTAATATACTCAGCTTCAGTGGTGGAGTCCGTTTTAGTTGACTACTTTGAGCTTTTCCAATTGACAGCTCCGCCATTCATAGTAAACATATATCCTGTTTGTGATCTGCTGTCATCCCTATCGGTCTGAAAGCTCGCATCATAGTAACCAATGACTTTCATCTTAGAAAAATCTCCGTATGTCAAGAACACATCCTTAGTTCTTCTCAGATACTTGAGGATTGTTTTGACAGCTACCCAGTGTTGCTCACCAGGATTTTCCTGATACCTGCTCGTTATGCTAAGAGCATAAGAGACATCAGGTCTTGTACATAGTATGGCATACATGATCGATCCTATTGCTGAAGCATAAGAAATCCTACTCAAACGCTCTATATCTGAAAGAGTATGTAGACATTGCTCCTTAGATAATTTGATTCCATGACAAGTAGGTAAATTACCTCTTTTGGAATCTTCCATTTTGAATCTTTTCAAAACTTTATCTATGTACGTAGATTGAGAAAGTCCTAAAAACCTTTTAGATCTATTATAGTAGATCTTAATGCCAGGGATGTAGGCTGCTTCTCCCAAATCTTTCATGGAGAAATTCTGAGATAACCATTGCTTGGTGGCTTGCATCATGGGAATATCATTCCCGATGATTAATATGTCATCGACATATAATACAAGAAATATAACAGCACTCCCACTACTTTTCCTGTAAACACAAGGCTCGTCTATATTTTTTATGAAGCCAAATTATTTTATTGTCTCATCAAATCGTATATTCCAACTTCTGGAGGCTTGCTTGAGTCATAAATGGATTGTTTAAGCTTGCATACTTTATTATGATCATCCTTAGATGCAAACCCCTCAGGTTGTGTCATATAGACTTCCTCTATGAGCTTCCCATTAAAGAAAGATGTTTTGACATCCATCTGCCAAATCTCATAATCAAAGTGTGCAGCTAGTGCCAGTAAAATTCGAATGGACTTTATCATTGCAACAGGCGAGAAGGTTTCTTCATAGTCAATTCCTTGGATTTGTCTATAACCTTTCGCCACCAACCTAGCCTTATAGGTTTGGATGTTGCCTTCTGCATCAGTTTTACGCTTGTAAATACACTTGCAGCCTATGTGTTTTATCCTTTCAGGTGCATCCACCAAGTCCCGGACTTGATTCTGATACATAGAGTCTATTACGGATTTCATGGCCTCAAGCCACTTGACTGAATCAATGTCATGCATTGCTGCGTCATAACTGGTGGGATCGTCATTATCAATGACCTATCATGTTCCTTGTTAATATGGAAACCATATCTTTCAGGCTCATATCTTTCCCTACCAGACCTTCTAAGTTCATAACCTTGTGGTTGTTCCGTCCCTGCCCTTTTGAGGGGTCTGGGGTTTAGTTCTATGTTAGTTTGTTCTTCTCGTACCTCATCGAGGTCAAGTATAATCCCACTATATTTCTTGAGAAGGAATTCAGTCTCTAAAAATTTAGCATTTCGTGAGACAAATGTTCTTTGTTCATTTGGGACGTAGAACACGTATGCTATTGAGTTCAAGGCATATCCTACAAACTTATATTTAACTGCCTTATCATCCAATTTGTTAGTTTGTGTGAGATTAACATATGTGTCACATCCCCAAACTATTAGATAACTAAGATTAGGACGTTTCCCAGACCATAACTCATATGGTGTTTGACTAACAGTCTTAGAAGGAACTTGGTTTAGTAGTAGTGTTGCAGTTTCTAAAGCAAGACCCCAAAATGAAAGAGGTAGATCCGTGTCTAGCATCATTGATCGGACCATATCTATTAATGTCTGATTTCTCCTTTCGGAGACCCCATTATGCTGTGGAGTTCCCGGAGGAGCTCACTGGGAAACAATGCAATTTTCTCTTAAGTAATCTTGAAATACGTTGCTTAAGTATTCACCACCTCGGTCAGACCTTAGTGACTTAATACTTTTATTAAGCTGGTTTTCTACTTCAGCTTTGAAGCCTTTGAATTTCTCAAAGGCTTCAGATTTGTACTGCATAAGGTACACATACCCATATCGCGAGTGATCATCGATAAAGGTAATGAAGTAGGAGAATCCACCTCTAGCAGTGACTGACATTGGTCCGCATACATCAAAGTATATGAGTTCTAATGTCTGTTGGACAATTATGACCCATATCGTCACTATTTGCACAGATCATAGTGTTGTTGTACAAATTAACTATGTGACAAAGGAGATTGCACTCTTATCATTTGTGATTAGATCACCTAGATGTATAAATGATAGGAGGTCCGTATGATTTGTTCCTGGATTGGGAATGATATGAGACAGTATCAGTCCACGAAGGATAAATCAATAAATATCCCTAGTCAGAGTATTATCGAGATTGGACATCGATAAATACGTAAAAGACTTGTATTACACTTGTGCGCGTTGTGAGGGCACAACGACATAGTTCTTATATATTTGGGTATACAATACTCATGCAAGTGTAATAGGAGGTTGTGTTTTACCGATGGTACGGGAAACAGCTTTGCTCTGGATAGACCCCTTCGGAATTCCATTGGTAGTATGACTATGTGTCTATAGAAGTCCGAAATCAAGGTAGGTGTATTTGGTCTTAACCTGAGACTTGCACCGATAGTGTGTTGGGTGTGATGTCAAGACGGAAGTATCACTCTAGTCATAGTGGAGATGATCATCACGTAGGATACGTGACTGGTTCTCTTAAATGCTGCAACAATCGGGATATTATGACAAGGTCATGTATATCCGATTATAGAGACTAGTTACCAGACATCTGACATGTGCTTTGTACGGGGCAGACACAATTCCAGCCCCAGGCCTAGCACGTGATCATCTGATACTGGATCGACATACGCAATACTACGTATACTACGCGTGATATAGATCTAATATTCCTGTAAGGATATTTTTGGAGAATTGGGTAGGCATGGCGCTTTGCTAGAAGCCAACATTGTCTTGTAAATCGGTAAAACGTAGTACTAGGTACTTACGTGTTCGGATAGTCCGACGACCGAATTTACTGCCAACATATACGGGGATCTCATGGGTTGCTCCCGAACACCGATGACGTATGACTCGCACTCTAAATTAATCTGGGATTAATTAGATGAGAGAGAAAATTAATCTGAGATTAATTGCGGAGATATTTTATCTGGGATAAAATATCATATAAAGAGAGATAACGATTAATTTGGAATTAATCGATTAATTAATATATTTGATATATTAAACGAAATTGGATTTCGACGCGGAATTAAAATTAGATTTTAATTCGGGCGAATGAATTAATTTAGAATTAATTCGTTAGCGATGTGAATAGTGATTTCGCTAGGCGTAATCATTTAATTACGACACAACGGAAAATTCGTTAATTTGAAATTAGCGAACCCGAGCCCGAGATTATTTGCGAGCGCATTCGCATTTCAATTTGAGTGCGGCACGCAAGTCACATCAAGTATCAAATCGCTAGTCACATCAAACGTCAAATCATGTCACTTCGAGTGATGTGACAATTGATTGATTGATTGATGTGACTTGATGGTAGTTGTTGGAATGGTTGTTGAGCTTTTACCATTTGACTTTTTGAAAGCCAAAAAAGTGGTAAATCATTTATTTATTTTTGGAAAATATATATGTGTATTAGATACACTTTTCAACTCATTCAACACACATCTCTCTCTCACACATTTTCTCTCCTCTCTCACGCCCATGGAGGGGCAATTTCTTCACTGGTTTTGGCAGTGAACTGCCGTGAGCCAAGAGGAAAAGGGAAGCTTAGAGTCGCAATTTTGTGGTAACTCGGGAGTGCTAGCACACTACGAAGTCATGCGAAGGTGATAGAGAAGTCCACCCAATGAGCCGGGAATCGTTTGACGAAGCTTGGAGCTCAAAACTTGGAGACAAATGGTCGAAAATAGTGAGCAACTCACTGCCACTGCCGAGCAATCCATGAAGCAGAAAATCAGATTTTGTTGCCTCCCGCGTCGCTCAACCGATCGATGTAAGTATTCTGCAACTTCGTTGATTTGTATTCGCACTTGTTTCATGCTTGTTTATGATCTTGGGACCATAGCAAACACCAACAATGATATCAGGGCAAAGTTGAGCATGAAAATGATTAGGGCTTAAAATTTGGGTAAAATTGATTTTGAGCATGTATAATGAAATTGGATGAATTAGTATGCTTAAATGTGTTTTTATTGATGATTGATTGGATCAATTTGATGAAATGTTGTTTGGAATAAATTTCCCCAAATTCTTTGTGTTGGCCGAATGCCTATAGCCCTAAATTCTTGGTAATTTTTGTTCCGTTAATCATTGGATGACTTGAAACGATTGGGGATGTTGATTTAATGTCGATTGCGGAATTAATTGGATTGAAACCGAATCGGACATAAAATTACCTTCCATTGCCGAGAGTGAAGAAGCATGTTTGGGTTTGATTTTTGATGAAATATGTTGGACATGTTTTGTTGTAATTGAGCATGATTAATTGTATAAATTAATGTTTTAGAAATGTTAATTTGGGTGATTAATTATGTAATACACTTAATGTAATTAAATTGGGAATTTGGAATTTGGTAATTTAATTATATTGGGCCTTAAAATTGGATTTGGGCTTGTTATGTTGTTATTGGGCTTGGTTGTACTAAGTTAGGTTTAGGCCAAATGGATTGGATCCAATTGGGCCCAAAACCGCTTCCATAAAGCCCACTGCGACTAATGGACCTTAATAATTTAATTTGGCCTAATGGGCCAAAATTGATTTCTAGGCTTATGGGGTAACTCCCGGATTGGACTTTGGTTATTTGGTTCGACCCGAGTTGACCAAAAGTCCACGCCTTAAGAAATTAATTAAAAGCCCATTAGACTTTAATTAAATTGACGTTGGACGTTAATCGGGCTTTGAGACCCGTAACGATTAAATTTGGAATTTAAATCGTAAAAGTTTATTAATAAAGTGTAGTATTTAATTTGGAATTAAATAGCGAATTAGTATTAAATACAAATTGAATTGGATTTAATTATGTAGTTTAATTTAATTCGAGAATTCGTACTTTGAGTTCTTATTCGCAAAATGAGTTTGACTCGAGCAAAATCAAATCGTTGTTTGAACATTGGATGATCACTAATTATCAGATTAATTAATTTGATTAGATTGATTGATAACATGTTTGTGTGAATACATGATTGCGATGCATGAATAATGTATATCAGATGTATATTAGATGGGTGGGACAATTTTAGAAATTGTTGTAATAAATTTGATTTATTAATTGGACCTGCGGTCTCGCCTTATTACCTCGCTATTCTTTGTATTCCCTTCTCACCTATTCCCCTCAATGTAAATGAGGTTTCTTTAGAAGTGTAGTGTAACGGGTAGAAGTAATACTTGTGCTAGCGGGAGAGAGAAAAGGAGAGATTTGATCTAGGATCAATGTGTAAAGTATCCATCCGCATATCATTATTATTTCATATACGTACTTTATTATGTTTGTAGAATGCATGTTAAGGGTGTATGATGATGAGACCTTAACAAAGATAATAAATTGGTTGCCAATTTGCACACGAAAAACCCTCGCAAAATATTAAGCGTTTTTCCTTCCATTGAGTGATTCTACTCAAGATCCGAGACTGGCATTGGCTTGTTGGCCAAAGTCAAGGCCTTTGTCCGTCGAGGATGTGTTTGAATCACGAAGGCTTTGTTCCATATTGGTGTCTTGTCCAAGTTGTGGTTTGTTGGCCAAAGTCAAGACCACTTCTTGTCCATCGACATTGATTACGAAGCTTCCTATGGTCAATGGGTCGCGCTTAACTGGGATCACTAAGTTTGTTGTGCCAAAGCCAAGGCTTAGTTGATTCAGAGGAAAAAGGTTAGGCAATACATTGGATGTATTGACATATATAAGATATATGTTTCGGACTTGGATGTCCCCCTACTGGGTATAGGAATTGGATTGGATCCAATTGATCTTAAAGATCTACCTAGTTAATTATCATACAATTTGTTGGCCAAAGCAAGATTGTGTGATATTTAACGAATCCTAGCCAACTAGGAAACACGGTTTCCCGAGTACTCGACAGAGGGTTAGAGGCTCGCCGAAAAATAGTGGGAGGCAAGAATTGAATTTGCAATATTCGTTTAATTACTTGCCATACACGCTCAATCACAAATATCATTTGTCAAATAAATTAAATGTTAGTTGGACTAATATTTAAACGTTGTTTTAATTAACAGTTGGATTGTATTCAAACTATTCATTTATAGTTGATTTTATAATTAGATTATAGTAATCAATATAATTGATTTTAATCTATTAGATTATAGTTGATTAAATAGTTGGACTATTGTAATCATTATAATAAATAGTACCTAAATCGTTGATTAAATAGTTGGACTATTAGAATAAGAAAAAATTGAAAGATTGATATTTAAAACATAATCCTAGGGAAAATGTATTTAAATGGCTTAATTTTCAAATTAGGAATAATATTTCAGGATAGTCCTGAAATATAATAAGTTACTTTATTTGATAAAATAACATATTAAGCCTAAAGTCAGGAGTTAAGCAAATAATAGAGCATGGTCTTTGGAAGATTCATGTGATGATAACTTTAGTGCTTAACCCATTAAGCTTGTCGCAGTAGACTCCTTAATTTCTGAATCAGAACTAAGGATTAGATCCTTAAAGTATGATAATGAAATTGAAGGATCTTCATAAATCTATCTTTAGATTTTAGAAGTACTAAATTGCAATTAATAATTTTGGAGAGTTAATGACTATTCTCAAAGAGATAAAGTCAAAGTTTGCAATAAGGCAAGTAGCCCAAGGCGCACCTTACTTCGATATTCTAGAAGGCCAAGGCTTGGACAAAGGCTTTTGGAATATGATAAGGGAAAAGGCAAAATCATTATAATCTTCTGGGAAGATAAATGACATATCTCAAAATGTCTGCACAAATTGTGGCAAACGGGATCGCGGAAGCGCGTGACTGCCATTTGGACAAAGCAGACATGAAGGAATTGAAGACGAGCAAGGCTCTGACTTCAAATATGTTTGTCATATATGTTCACTACTACTATTGAAATGGATTTTAAATACTTAGTGTGGTACATAAATATATATTGATGTTCAGAATCTGCTATGAACAGGATACTGACCTCAATTGAGATTTAATCTACGGATTGGAAATGAGACGAATGTCGCTGTTTTAACTGTAGATACCTAACTTTAGGAACTACCCTCGGGTGTGTACTTAAATTAAGGAACTGTTATAATGTAACTAGTTTGACTAGAAACATTATCTCTATATCAGTGTTTAACCCGCTGCAGGTGAACCTTTATATTCTAGAACACTAAAGTGTTTTATTATATAAAGATGATATTGAGATAAACACATTAGATGTGAATGACATAATTATATTTTGAATATAATAAATCTCAAACGTATAACGTGATAAACAAATAGCTCATACTGATTTGATCAGATGAAATATATTGTGGCATTGTTGTCGGGGACACAATTAAACAAGAATCATATATCCACACTTTCGAGAGTGGATACTCGACTGATTTGATTCCAATCAAATAAAGTCTACGAATCTAGTTTATTGGGCAAAGTGCCTAAAATACTATTTACTTGGTAAAAGTGTAAATGCCACTGATCTGTTAGCCTTAGTTCATAGTGAAGCAAGTGGGCCCATGTCTAGCTAGGCTAGATGTGGATATGAATATTTCGTGACCTTTACGGATGTGGCATCGCGTTATGGTTATGTGTTTCTATTGAAACACAAATCGGAAACTTTTACAGTTTCGACACGAAAATAGACAAACAGATCGGCTATAATATTATACCGTCACGGTAAGACCGTAATGGAAAATACTTAAGTAATAAGTTTCTAATATACTTGAAAGAGTAAAGTATTCTTTCAAAGAGGACTCCTCCGGGACACGTCATCCTGACGGTGTGTCCGAACCGAGTAACCGAATTTTGTTGGACGTGATAAGGTTAATCATGAGTCGCTCTGAGCTACCATTTCCTTCAACGGATAAGCTTTAAATAGTGCAGAACTTATTTGAATAAGGTTCCATTAAAACCTGTTAGACAGATTTCATATTAGATATGAATGGGAAAGAAACTGGGTTTCTCATTCCTGATGATTTGGGAATGCTAGGCATACGTTTGGATGATACCAAACTAGAACCAAAATAAGAGAACAATGTACTTATACAACTCACAAGAGAACAATGTAATTGTTGCTCGTCATGCGGTTTTCCTAAGAGGAATACCGATATGCAGTGGTAAGTGGGAGGATAGTAAGACTCGATGAAAATCAGAGTAATATTGTTCAAGGCACCGAGTCCTTAATGGAACACGAATAGTTCATCAAGGATGAAACTATACCCGTAATCTTCGAATACACAAGAACCACGTAGTTCGGAGAGAGTCAGAAAACAACCTGGGGTATGGGTTTCTGATCTCACCTCATAAAGATATCTATCTTATTGAGGTATACCAACTGACTACGTACGAGGAAGTGATACAAGGTATCGACTCCCTATTATGGCAAAGTGCCATGAATCCGAATTGGATTCCATGTATACCAACTATGTTTGGACACTAGTTGATGTACCGCAAGGCGTTGTGCCTATAGGTACTATATTAGTCTTCAAGGAAGACATACATGGATGGCAACATACCAACGTACTAAGCTAGGTTATAGCGGAAAGGTATCGTTATCAACATTGTGTCGATTACGATTCAACCTTTTACGATTCAGCTAGGCTTGCTAAAGCTGCATGTTTCATTTATGAAATATGTCAGCTTAACGGGAAAATCGCTTTCCTGAAAAGGAAACCTTTTGGAGGATGTTTATAACATCCTGTCGGTTTTGTCGTACCATAACAAGCAAACAAGGTTTGCAGGTTATTCGATCCATGTTTGGATTGAAGCAAGCATTGAGTTCTTGGAATTATCGTTTTGATGTAATCATAAATTTTATGATTTAATTCAAAACGAAAATGATTCTTGTGTATATAAGAGGGTTAGTGGGAGCTCACTGACAGTGGCTGTCCTATAAATAATGATAATAATATATCACTTCTTGGAAATGAAATTCCCATAAAAACAATCGGTGAAAGCTTGGCTTTCATAAATAATCTCTGAGAAACCGTACATTGAAAAATGTATGCGACCTGGTGTCACATACGCTTTGAGCATATGGATTCACAGACAGGCCAATCCAAGTGATAGTCACTGGATTGATGTTAAGAACATCCGTTAGTATCGTAGAGAACTAAGGATGCTGTGTTAATCTGTGGAGAAGGAGAACTTGAAGTGACTGGGATCACTACTGCAAGTTTCCTAAACCGATTAAACGACTATAAGTCGCAAACGGTACTATACAGTTTGAATAACGGAACAGTGAGCTGGAAATCTTCCAAGCAAGATACTGTTACCGAATAAACAACAAATGCGGGTTATTGTTGCAGCTGAGGCGGCAATAGAAGCCTTCCGGGTTGATAATAAATCTAATTAGATTAGATATAGTTATGTTAGTAGTTGAGTTAGGCATCAGCACAAGCTAAAGAATTAATGGTCTCATCAACGATCCAGATAAATACTTCGACTATTCATCTGATTCGTTCGGATCATACATCGTGGCGATGTGACGATCGAATAAATCGCATCAGATGATAGTCATGCAAATCCATTGACGAAACATTTTCTCAGCAATTTGAGCCAACCGTACATAGTTCGGGTGTCCAGACACTCGAGTGATGGCTGGCTATAGGCCAAGTGGGAGATTGTTGGAGAATTATGACCCATAGCGTCACTATTTGTACATATCATAGTGTTTTGTACAAAACTATGTGACAAATGAGATTGCACTCTTATCATTTGTGATTAGATCACCTAGATGTATAAATGATAGAAGGTCCTTATGATTTGTTCCTGGATTGAGAATGATATGAGACAGTATCAGTCCACGAAGGATAAATCATTAATATCCCTAGTCAGACTATTATCGAGATTGGACATCGATAAATACGTAAAAGACTAGTATTACACTTGTACGCGTTGTGAGGGCACAATGGCATAGTTCTCATATATTTTGGTATATGATACTCATACAAGTGTAATAGAAAGTTGTGTTTTACCTATGGTACGGGAAACAGCTTCGCTCTGGATAGACCCCCTCGGAATTCCATTGGTAGTATGACTATGTGTCTATAGAAGTCCGAAATCAAGGTAGGTGTATTTGGTCTTAACCTGAGACTTGCACCACTAATACTTGCCACAATCAATATACTTTGGTTGCGGTCGTCCAGGGATTTAATAGGTTCTGTGTACGCCTATGCTGGGTATATTGAGAATCGTAGTGTGTTGGGTGTGATGTCAAGACAGAAGTATCACTCTAGTCATAGTGGAGATTATGGTCACGTAGGATACGGGACTGGTTCTCTTAAATGCTGCAGCTATCGGGATATTATGACAAGGTCATGTATATCCGATTATAGAGACTAGTTACCAGACATCCGACATGTGCTTCGTACGGGGCAGACACAATTCCAGCCCCAGGCCTAGCACGTGATCATCCGATACTGGATCGACATACGCAATACTACGTATACTACGCCTGATATAGATCTAATATTCCTGTAAGGATATTTTTGGAGAATTGGGTAGGCATGGCGCTTTGCTAGAAGCCAACCTTGTCTTGTAAATCGGTAAAACGTAGTACTAGGTACTTACGTGTTCGGATAGTCCGACGACTGAATTTACTGCCAACATATCCGGGGATCTCATGGGTCGCTTCCCGAAGATTCACCGATGACGTATGACTCGCACTCTAAATTAATCTGGGATTAATTAGATGAGAGAGAAAATTAATCTGGGATTAATTGCGGAGATATTTTATCTGGGATAAAATATCATATAAAGAGAGATAACGATTAATTTGGAATTAATCGATTAATTAATATATTTGATATATTAAACGAAATTGGATTTCGACGCGGAATTTAAATTAGATTTTAATTCGAGCGAACGAATTAATTTAGAATTAATTCATTAGCGACGTGAATAGTGATTTCGCTAGGCGTAATCATTTAATTACGACGCAACATAAATTCGTTAATTTGGAATTAGCGAACCCGAGCCCGAGATTATTTGCGAGCGCATTCGTATTTCGAATTCGAGTGCGGCTCACAAGTCACATCAAGCGTCAAATCGCTAGTCACATCAAGCATCAAATCATGTCACTTTGAGTGATGTGACAATTGATTGATTGATTGATGTGACTTGATGGTAGTTGTTGGAATGGTTGTTGAGCTTTTACCATTTGACTTTTGAAAGCCAAGAAAGTGGTAAATCATTTATTTATTTTTGGACAATATATAAGTGCATTAGATACACTTTTCAACTCATTCAGCACACATCTCTCTCTCACACATTTTCTCTCATCTCTCACGCCCATGGAGGGGCAATTTCTTCACTGGTTTTGGCAGTGAACTGCCGTGAGCCAAGAGGAAAATGGAAGCTTAGAGTTGCGATTTTGTGGCAAAATCGGGAGTGCTAGCACATTACGAAGTCATGCGAAGGTGATAGGGAAGTCCACCCATGAGCCGAGAATCGTTTGACGAAGCTTGGAGCTCAAAACTTGGAGACAAATGGCCGAAAACAGTGAGCAACTCACTGCCACTGCCGAGCAGTCCATGGAGCAGAAAATTAGATTTTGTTGCCTCCCGCGTCGCTCAACCGATCAATGTAAGTATTCCGTAACTTCGTTGATTTGTATTCGCACTTGTTTCATGCTTGTTTATGATCTTGGGACCTTAGCAAACACCAACAATGTCTCTGCTGCACGCTGTCCTTTACCTTTGAAGGGTAATTTGGTCATTTTACCTAGTAACAAGACTCACAAGTTCCATAAGGTTCATATTTGAAGGGTCTGAAATACCCATCCTTATGTAACTTAGTTAATCTTGTTTCATTGATATGAGCTAAGCGAATGTGCCATAGAAGTGATTCATTGAGATTATTTGAGTTAACATTGTATATATTAGAGGTTGAACATTCTTTGTTAGTTTGTAAGACATATATGCCATTATTCAAAATACCATATCCATATTTTATTTCCTTGAAATAAATAGAACATTTATTACAACTTATTAGGCATAAAAAGCCTTTATTACATAAAGAAGAAATTGAAATGATGTTCTTTACTAGAGAAGGTACATAAACACAATCTTCTAAGTCTAAAACTAAACAATTGGCAAAACTAATGAATAAGTCCCCCCGCACAATGCAACCAGTTTTGCTCCATTACCCATGCGTAAGTCAACCTCCCCATGATGGAGTCTCCTGCTGTTTCTCAGGCCCGGAACATTGTTACACAAGTGAGTCCCACAACCGGTGTCAAGCACCCAAGTAGAAGGTTCAGATTTTTGAGAATATAGTTCAATCATATACAACATACCTGAAGCATTGGGCTTCTTGGTCTCTTGGGCTTCCCTAGCTTCATTGGCTTTCAAGGATCTGCAGTCTTTCTTCCAATGACCATTCTTTCCACAAAAGAAACATTTCCATTTTCCCTTTTTTCTCCTCTACCTTACCATTGGGCTTTAGGTGATCTGGAGCCTTGGCCTTGCCCTTATTTTTCTTTGGGCCTCGTGGCTTCAGGTCCGTACCCGTAAGCATGGCGGAGGTTTTAAGCCTTGATTTCAAGTCCTTATCTGTTTGCTTTATCAGATTGTGCAATTCTGCTAAAATAGCTTCTTTATTAGACAGATGAAACTGCATAATAAAGTTAGAGAAGTCTTTTGGTAAGGACTGAAGAATTAGATCGTGACCTATCTCATGATCCATGATGAACCCGAGGTTGGCCAATTTTTCAATGTGGCCAATCATCTTAAGCACATGTTCACTAACAGATCCTTCCTTATACCTTGTTTGGAATAAGGCACATGACACTTGGAATCTCACGGTATGAACGGAAGTTGCATACAACTCATTCAAGTGAAAGATGATGGTTTGAGCATCCATATCTTCGTGAGCTTCTGAAGTTCGTCCGACATAGAGCCAAGTATTATGCAAACTGCTTGCTCATCATCATCGACGTGTTTCTTCCAAACATCAAATGTATTTTGGTCAGCATCTTCTGTGGGTTCAGGGGAAATGGTCTTTCAAGAACATAGAAAATCTTTTCTTGTCGTAAGACAATTTTAAGGTTTCTGAACCAGTCATTGTAGTTGTCCCCTTTGAGCTTATGCTCATCAAGGATGGAACAAAGTGATATTCTATTTTCCATTTGAATGTTTGTGAAATATTTTAACCCACCTGTTAAGAGAGAATGTTAAAATTAGGAATATGTTTTCATTAATGTTTCATAATAACATGGGCTTTTAATATTATGAAGTTGCTCCCACTCAATTGTTTTAAAATTTTAAGCAAATCGCATCAACCCCAATATGATGGATTTCTTGTGGGCAAGGATCCCATTATCATCATTTCACAACTCCGACTAGGGCCGGTCATTATAAAATACGATAATTAGGTAGGTTCCCAACCAATTTATGATATAAATCACAATTCCTTGACCATTGGGTTGGGCAATCAAACTTGTCATAGCTTATGCTAGTCCTTGTGGACACTCGATCTTTGCCACTAAGTTATAAGACCACTCCTAAGGGTCACTGCGTCTTATGACTCAGAAAAGTCAAATCATTGTCAATAGTACGATTTAGGGATAAATTGGTATTGGTCAGTCTGGTAAAGCCTAGTCCTGCCAATACGATTTAAGCCATTTGGGTCTATACTTTACAATGGGAGGCAAATTTTAGACTTAAATTATTATTGAGGATTTTAGCAAGTTTAAGTGAATAACTGTCAAATGGATTCCTTCATTGAAAATTCCCCAGAGGGAGGGTGGAGCGAACTCTCTTAAATACCCTTACTGTTGGAATTTTTTAATCATCCCAAGATCATTTAACAAGCATGAAACAAGTACGAATACAACGAGGGAGTTACGGAATACTCACTTCGATCGGTTTAGCGACGCGGTGGACAACAAAAATTTATTTTCTACCTTCTCCATTTTCGGCAGTGGCAGTTTCTGTCATCCTCAAAATCAGCTTTAATCTTCCTCCATCAAGCTCCAAGCTTTATCATGGTGATTCCAAGCTCATGGGTGGACTTCCCTATCACCTTCGCATGTCTCTCGGAGTGCTAGCTCTTGATGTTTTTGCCACAAAAACATCACACTTTACTTCCCTTTTCCTCATTGGCTCTCGGCAAACCAGAAGAAAATGGCCCTTGTTGGGCGTGTGAGAGAGATGAAGAAAGAGAGAAGAGTTGTGTAATGGTTGTGTGAAAAAGTGTATCTAATACACAAAATTAATTTCCAAAATTAATTCCTTATTTTCTCTTTCCAAAAGTCAAGCCTTTAAGGTTCCAACCACTCACATCAACTCCATCAATCAATGAATAGTGACTGGCGTCAATCACTCAAAGTGAAAGACATCTATCACTTGATTGACGAATGATGTGACGCTAGATGCAACTAGCGATTTGACGCTTGATGTGATTTACGTGCCGCACACGAATTCGAAATACGAATACGCTCGCAAATAATCCTGAGCTCGGGTTCGCTAATTCCAAATTAATGAATTTTTTGTTGCGACGCAATTAAATGATTATGCCTAGCGAAATCACTATTCACATCGCTAACGAATTAATTCTAAATTAACTCGTTCGCCCAATTTAAATATAATTTTAATTCCGCGTCGAAATCCAATTTCATATAATATATCGAATATATCATTTTTTACCGATTAATTCCAAATTAATCGTTCTCTCTTAAATGATATTTAATCCCAGATAAAATATCTCCGCAATTAATCCCAGATTAATTTTCTCTCTCATCTTATTAATCCCAGATTAATTAAAGTACGAGTCATACGTCATCGGTGAATCTTCAGGAAGCGACTCATGAGATCTCCGGTTATGTTGGCAGTAATTCGGGTCGTCGGACTATCCGAACACGTAAGTACCTAGTACTACGTTTATACCGATTTACAAGACAAGGTTGGCTTCTAGCAAAGCGCCATGCCTACCCAATTCTCCAGAAATATCCTTACAGGATATAAGATCTATATCAGGCGTAGTATACGTAGTATTGCGTATGTCGATCCAGTATCGGATGCTAACGTGCTAGGCCTGGGGCTGGAATTGTGTCTGCCCCGTTCGAAACACATATCAGATATCTGGTAACTAGTCTCTATAATCGGATATACATGACCTTGTCATAATATCCCGATAGCTGCAGCATATAAGAGAACCAGTACCGTATCCTACGTGACCATCATCTCCATATGACTGGAGTGATACTTCCTTCTTGACATCACACCCAACACACTACGATTCTCGATATACCCAGAAGAAGCGTACACAGAAACCGGTTAAAGCCCTGGACGACCAAAACCAAAGTATATTGATTGTCGCAAGTATTAGCGGTGCAAGTCCCAGGTTAAGACCAAATACACCTACCCTGATTTCGGACTTCCATAGACACATAGTCATACTACCAATGGAATTCCGAGGGGGTCTATCCAAAGCGAAGCTGTTTCCCGTACCATCGGTAAAACACAACCTCCTATTACACTTACATGAGTATCCTATACCCAAATATATGAGAACTATGATGTTATGCCCTCACAACACGCACAAGTGTAATACTAGTCTTTTA
The DNA here is from genome assembly GCA_019454045.1 of Zanthoxylum bungeanum. Lineage (NCBI taxonomy): Eukaryota > Viridiplantae > Streptophyta > Magnoliopsida > Sapindales > Rutaceae > Zanthoxylum > Zanthoxylum bungeanum. The sequence goes on along the minus strand of SKCR01033028.1, from coordinate 10,700 downwards.
CGTATTATCGATGTCTAATCTCGATAATACTCTAACTAGGGATATTTAATGATTTATCCTTCGTGGATTGATACTGTCTCATATCATTCTCAATCCAGGAACAAATCATAGGGACCTCCTATCATTTATATATCTTGGTGATCTAATCACAAATGATAAGAGAGCAATCTCCTTTGTCACATAGTTAATTTGTACAAAAACACCATGATCTGTATAAATAGTGACGCTATGGGTCATAATTGTCCAAGAATCTCCACTTGGCCTATAGCCAGTCACTCGAGTGTCTGACACCCGAACTATGTACAATTGGCTCAAACTGCTGAGAAATGCTTTCGTCAGCGGATTTGCATGATTATCATCTGATGCGATTTATTCGATCATCACATCGCCACGATGTATGATCCGAACGAATTAGATGAATATCGAAGTATATATCTGGATCGTTGATGAGACCGTTATTCTTTAGCCTGTGTTGTAGCCTAGCTCTGCTGCTAACAAAACTATATCTAATCTAATTAGATTTATTATCGACCCAATGGCTTCTATTGCTGCCTCAGCTGCAGCAATAACCCACATTTGTTGTTTATTTGGTAACAGTATCTTGCTTGGAAGATTTCCAGCTCACTGTACCGTTATTCAAACTATATAGTACCGTTGGCGATTTATAGTCGTCTTATCGGTTAGGGAACTTGTAACAGTGATCCCAATCACTTCAAGTTCTCCATCTCCATAGTTTAAGATTGCATCTTTAGTTCTCTAAGATACTAAATGATGTTCTTAACATCAATCCAGTGACTATCACTTGGATTGGCCTGTTTGTGACTCCATATGCTCAAAGCGTATGAGACACCAGGTAATATACTTTTTTCAATGTACGAATTCTCGGAGATTTTTTCCGAAAGCCAAGCTTTCACCGATCGTTATTATGGGAATATCATTTCCAAGAAATGACATATTATCATTATTTATAGGATATTTATTGTCAGTGCTCTCCCACTAACCTCCTTATATACACAAGAATCATTTTCGTTTTGAATTAAATCATAAACTATTATGATTACATCAAAACGATAATTCCAAGAATCTAATGCTTGCTTCAACCCAAACATGGATCGAATAACCTGCAAACCTTGTTTACTAGTTTTTGGTACGAAAAATCCGACAGGATGTTGCAAACATCCTCCAAAAGGTTTCCTTTTCAGGAAAGCGATTTTCCCGTTCAGCTGTCATATTTCATAAATGAAACATGCCGCATCAGCAAGCATTATCCAAATGGATATACCATGGCAACAGGTAAAAGGTTTCGTCATAATCAACACAATGTTGATAACGATACCTTTCTGCTACAAGCCTAGCTTATAACGTTGGTATGTTACCATCCATGTATGTCTTCCTTAAAGACTTATATAGTACCAATAGGCACAATACCTTGCGGTAAACAACTAGTGTCTAAACATAGTTGGTATACATGGAATCCATTTCGGACTCATGGCACTTTGCCATGATTAGAGGAGTTGATACCTTGTATCACTTCCTCATACGTAGTCAGTTGGTGTCCTCAATAAGATTGACATCTTTATGAGGTGAGATCAGAAACCCATACCCCAGGTTGTTTTCTGACTCTCTCCGACCTACGTGGTTCTTGTGATCTCGAAGATTACTGGTACAGTTTCATCCTTGATGAACTGTTTGTGTTCCATGAAGGACTTGGTGCCTGGAATAGTATTACTCCGATTTTTCATCGAGTTTTACTATCCTCCCACTTACCACTGCATATAGGTATTCCTCTTAGGAAAACCGCATGGTGAGCAACAATAAAATTTTTCTCTTGTGAGTTGTATAAGTATTATACTTTGTTATCCCTAGGATTACCTACAATTTGGCACTTATCCAATTTGGGTTTTAGTTTGGTATCATCCAAACATATGCCTAGCATACCCAAATCTTCAGGAATGAGAAACCTGGTTTCTTTCCTGTTCATATCTAATATGAAGTCTGTCAAACAGATTATTATGGAACCTTATTCAAAATAAGTTCTGCACTGTTTATGCTTATCCGTTGAAGGAAATGGTAACTCAGAACGACTCAAGATTAACCTTATCATGTCCACAAAATTCGGTTTCTCCGTTCGGACACACCGTCAAATTGACGTGTTCCGGGAGGAGTCCTCATTGATAGAATACTATACTCTTTCAAGTATATTAGAAACTTATTGCTTAAGTATTTTCTATTATGGTCTTACCTTGACGGTTAATACTTTAGCAGATCTGTTTGTCTATTTCGCGTCGAAACTATAAAAGTTTCCGATTTATGTTTCAAAGGAAACACGTAACCACAACGCGATGCCACATCCGTAAAGGTCACAAAATATTCATATCCACCTCTAGCCTAGCTAGAAATGGGCCCACTTGCTTCACTATGAACTAGGGCTAATAGATCGGTGACATTTTCACTTTTACCAAGTAAATAGTGTTTTAGGCACATTGCCCAATAAACTAGATTCGTTGACTTTATTTGAATGGAATCAAATCAGTCCTAGTACCCACTCTTCAAAAAGTGGATATACGAGTCTTGTTTAATTGTGTCCTAGACAACAATGCCACAATATGTTTCATCTGATCAAATCAGTTTGAGCTATTTGTTTGTCATGTTATATGTTTGAGATTTATTATATTCAAAATATAATTCTGTTATTCACATCTTATGTGTCTATCTCAATATCATCTTTATATAATAAAAACACTTTAGTGTTCTAGAATATAAAGGTAAATCCGCAACAGATTAAACACTGATATACAGATAATGTTTCTAGTCAAACTAGTTACATTATAACAGTTTTCAAATTTAGGTACACATCCGAGGGTAGTTCCTAAACTTAGGTATCTACGATTAAAACATCGACTTTCGTCTCGTTTCCAATTCGCAGATAAATCTCAACTAAAGTCAGTATCTTGCTCATAGCAGATTCTGAACATCAATACATATATTTATGTATCACAATAAGTATATACAATCCAATTTTAATACTAGTAGTGAACATAATTATGACAAATATATTTGAAGTCAGAGCCTTGCCCCGTCTTCAATTCCTTCATGTCTGCCTTGTCCAAACGGCAGTCACGCTTCCGCGATCCCGTTTGCCATAATTTAGGCAGATATTTTGGGATATGTCCTTTATCTTCCCAGAAGACTATAATGATTTTGCCTTTGCCCTTTTCTACACTCCAGAAGCCTTTGGCTGACTAGAATATCGAAGTAAGGTGCAACTTGCGCTACTTGCCTATTGCAAATTTGGACTTTGTCTCCTTGAGAATAGTCACTAACTCTCCAAGAGTTATTATGCAATTTTAGTACTTCTAAAATCTAAGTATAGATTTATGAAGATCCTTCAATTTTAAAATATACTTTAAGGATCTAATCTTTAGTTCTGATTAAGAAATTAAGGAGTCTACTGCGACAAGCTTAATGGATTAAGCACTAAAGTTATCATCACATAAATCTTCCAAAGATTATGCTCTACTATTTGCTTAACTCCGGGCTTAGGCCTAATATGTTATTTTATCAAATAAAGTAACTTATTAGTTTCCAGGACCATCCTGAAATTTATTCCCAATTTTGAAAATTAAATCATTTAAATACATTTTCCCTAGGATTAGTTTTAAAATGTCAATCTTTCAAATTATTATTGATTCTAATAGTCCAACTATTTAATCAATGATTTAGGTACTATTTATTATAATGATTACTATAATCCAATTATATAATCAATTATAATTTAATAGGTTGAATACAGTCCAACTGTTAATTAAAACAACAATTTAAATATTAGTCCAACTAACATTTAATATATTTGACGAATGATATTTGATTTGAGCGCGTATGGCAAGTAATTAAATGAATATTGCAAATTCAATTCTTGCCTCCCACTATTTTTCAGCGCCTCTAACCCTCTGTCGAGTACTCGGGAAACCGTGTTTCCTAGTGGGCTAGGATCCCGTTAAATATCACACAATCTTGACTTTGGCCAACAAATTGTATGATAATTAACTAGGTAGATCCCTAAGATCAATGGATCCAATCCAATTCCTAGATCAAGTAGGGGGACTTCCAAGTCCGAAACATATTTCTTATATATACCAATATATCCAATATATTGCCTAACCTTTTTCCTCTGAATCAACTAAGCATTGGCTTTGGCACAATATACTTAGTGATCCTAGTTAAGCGGAACCCATTGACCATGGAAATCTTCGTAATCAATGTCGATGGACAAGAAGTGGTCTTGACTTTAGCCAACAAACCACAACTTGGACAAGACACCGATATGGAACAAAGCTCTCGTGATTCAAACACATCCTCGACGGACAAAGGCCTTGACTTTGGCCAACAAACCAATGCCAGTCTCGGATCTTGAGTAAGAATCACTCAATGGAAGGAAAAATGCTTAATATTTTGCGAGGGTTTGCGAGTGCAAATTGGCAACCAATTTATTATCTTTGTTAAGGTCTCATCATCATACACCCTTAAACATGCATCCTAAACACATAATAAAGCGCGTATAAATAAAATAATAATGATATGTGGATGGATACTTTACACAATGATCCTAGATAAAATCTCTCTGTTTCTCTCTCCCGCTAGTACAAGTATTTACTTCTACCCGTTACACTACACTTCTAAAGAAACATCATTTACATTGAGGGGAATAGGTGAGAAGAGAATACAAAGAATAAGGAGGTAATAAGGTTGGACACGCAGGTTCAATTAATAAATTCCAAATTTATTACAACAATTTCTAAAATTGCCCCACCATCTAATATCCATCCGATATACATTATTCATGCATCGCAACCATGTATTCACACAAGCATGCTATCAATCAATCTAATCAAATTAATTAATCTGATAATTAGTGATCATCCAATGTTCAAACAATGATTTGATTTTGCGCGAGTCAAACTCGTTTTGCGAATAAGTTTTCAAAGTACAAATTCTCGAATTAAATTAAACTACATAATCAAATCCAATTCAATTTTTATTTAATACTAATTCACCATTTAATTCCAAATTAAATATTACACTTTATTTGACGAACCTTTACGACTTAAATTCCAAATTTAATCGTACGGGTCTCAAAGCTCGATTAACGTCCAATGTTTATTTAATAAAGTCTAATGGGCTTTTAATTAATTTCTTGAGGCGTGGACTTTTGGTCAACTCGGGTCAAACCCAATTACCAAAGTCCAATCCGGGAATTACCCAATAAGCGTAGAAATCAATTTTGGCCCATTAGGCCCAATTAAACTTTAAAGGTCCATTAGTCGCATTTGGGCTTTATGGAAGCGGTTTTGGGCCCAATTGGATCCATCCAATTTAGCCTAAACCTAACTTGGTACAACCAAGCCCAATAAGCCCAATAACAACTTTCAAGCCCAATTTTACAAAATAGGCCTAATATAATTTAATTACAAAACCCAATTTCACAATTTAATTACAGAAAGTGTATACATAATAATTAATTACCCAATTAAAATTTCTAAAACATCAATTAGCCTAATTAATCATGCTCTTTAACAACAAAACATGTCCAACACATTCATCAAAAATCAAACCCAATACATGCTCAATGAGTCTTGGCAATATAGGGGATTTTATGTCTGATTCGAATTCAATCCAATTAAATCCAATTCGACATTAAATCATCATTCCCAATTGATTTCCAACACATCCAATAATCAAAAAATCAAAATTCCAAGACTTTTAGGGCTAGTTGACATTCGGCCAACACATCAAAAATTGGGGAAAATTGTTCCAAACACCATTTCATCAAATTGATCCAATCAATCCTAATTCAACAACATTTAAGCATACTAAATCATCCAATTTCATTAAAACATGCTCAAATTCATTTTACCCAATTTTAAGCCCTAAAATATTTTTATGCTCAACCTTGCTCTGATACCATTGTTGGAATTTTCTAAGCATCCCAAGATCATTTAACAAGCATGAAACAAGTGCGAATACAACGAGGGAGTTGCGGAATACTCACATCGATCGGTTGAGCGACGCGGTGGACAACACAAATTTATTTTCTGCCTTCTCTATTTTCGGGCAGTGGTTTCTGTCATCCTCAAAATCGGCTTCAATCTTCCTCCATCAAGCTCCAAGCTTGCCATGGTGATTCCAAGTGTTGGACAGTTATGACCCATAGCGTCACTGTTTGTAAAAGACATTGTGTTTTTGTACAAAATTAACTATGTAGTAATGAAATTGCCTTTTACCGTTTTGTAATTTATTTACTTTCATATATAAATGGTAAAAGTCCATATGATTAGTTCCGGATTGAGAGATGATATGAGACCGTATCAATCCATAAAGGTTTAATCATTAAATATCCATAGTCGTAGTATTATCGAGATTGGACATCGATAATGCGGAATAGACCAGTATTGCACTTGTGCGCGTTGTAAGGGCATAACGGTATAGTTCTCATATATTTAAGTATAAGATACTTATGCAAGTGTGATAAGAGGTTGTGTTTTACCGATGGTACGGAAAACAGCTTTGCTCTGGATAGACCCCGCAGATTCCCATTGGTAGTATGTATATGTGTCTATGGGAGTCCGCTACAGGGTAGATGTATTTGGTCTTAACTTGAGACTTGCATCGCTAGTACTTGCGACAATCGGTAAACTTTGGTTTTGGTCGTCTAGGGCTTTAACAGGTTCTGTGTACGCCTCTTTTGGGTTTATTGAGAATCGTAAGGTATTGGATGTGATGTCAAGATGGAAGTATCACTTCAGACATATGGAGATGATGATCACGCAGAGATTCAGAACTGGTTCTCTATAGTGTTGCAACCATCGGGATAATATGACAAGGTCATGATTATCTGATTCAAAGAGACTAGTTGCTTGATATCCGATATGTGCTTCGTACGGGGCAGACACTATTCCAGCCCTAGGCCTTGCACGTGACATCAGATACTGGATCACAATACACAATACTACGGTATACTACGCTTGATAAAGATCGTATATTCCAGTAAGAATATTTCTGGAGAATTGGGTAGGCATGGCGCTTTGCTAGAAGCCAACCTTGTCTCGTAAATCGGTAAAAACGTAGTACGAGGTACGTACGTGTTCGGATAGTCCGACGATCGTATTTATTGCCAACATATCCATGGATCTCTTGGGTCGCTTCCTGAAGATTCACCGATGACGTATGATTCGAGCTTAATTAATCTTGGATTAATTACAGAGAGATTTTATCTTGGATAAAGTACTGTTTGAAGAGATAGAAAGATTAATTTGGAATTAATCATTAAAATAATATAATCGATATATTATTCGGAATTAGATTTCAACGCGGAATTAAAATTAGATTTTAATTCGGGCAAACGAGTTAATTTAGAATTAATTCGTTAGCGACGTGAATAGTAATTTTGCTAGGCATAATTATTTAATTAAATTCAATTTAAATTACGTTGCGACGGAAGTTCGTTAATTCGGAATTAGCGAACCCGAGCCCGGGAGTGTTTGCGGGCCCACTCGCATTCAGAATCGAGTGGGGCCCACATGTCACATCAATCATCACATCAAATGTCACTTGTTTGATGTGTTTAGGTGAGGTTGTTGGTGAAGAGTGTAAAACACTCCAAATTGAAAAATGTGAAAGACATGTTGACATATACCTAAACCAACTTTTGGTATATGATTAATTAATTGTTTTTGAAACAAATATAATTGATTTTTGAAATCACATCTCTCTTCTCTTCTCCTCTCTCTCCCATTACCGAAACTGCGAAGCAGTTTTCCTCTCCAATTTTCTTCATTTCTTTGCCAAAATTTGTGAAGAAAATGTGTGAAGTTTTGTTGCAAAAATTCACTAAGGGCTAGCACTCTTCAAGGATCATCAAGAGGTGATAGGGAAACCTATTCAAGAGCTTGGAAAGACAAAACAAAGCTTGGAGCTTCCACTTTTGCCTTGGTCGAATCTTGGACACTTGGAGGAGGAAATATTTTGTTCATCAACACATCCTAAACCGATCGTTGTAAGTATGATTCTGCAATATTTCTTCGTTATTCATTCATGTTTCATTGTTCATTATGATCTTGGGACTAATCATAGAAACCAACACCCAGTTCATGGGTGGACTTCCCTATCACCTTCGTATGTCTCTCGGAGTGCTAGCTCTTGATGTTTTTGCCACAAAAACATCACACTTTGCTTCCCTTTTCCTCCTTGGCTCTCGGCAAACCAGAAGAAAATGGCCCTTGTTGGGCGTGAGAGAGATGAAGAAAGAGAGAAGAGTTGTGTATGGTTGTGTGAAAAAGTGTATCTAATACACAAAATTAATTTCCAAATTAATTCCTTATTTTCTCTTTCCAAAAGTCAAGCCTTTAAGGCTCCAACCACTCACATCAACTCCATCAATCAATGAATAGTGACTGGCGTCAATCACTCAAAGTGAAAGACATCTATCACTTTATTGACGAATGATGTGACGCTAGATGCAACTAGCGATTTGATGCTTGATGTGATTTGCGTGCCACACTCGAATTCGAAATGCGAATACGCTCGCAAATAATCCCGGGCTCGTGTTCGCTAATTCCAAATTAACGAATTTTCCGTTGCGACGCAATTAAATGATTATGCCTAGCGAAATCACTATTCACATCGCTAACGAATTAATTCTAAATTAACGTCTTGCCCGAATTAAAATCTAATTTTAATTAAAGTGCGAGTCATACGTCATCGATGAATCTTCGGGAAGCGACCCATGAGATCTCCGGATATGTTGACAGTAAATTCGGTCGTCGGACTATCCGAACACGTAAGTACCTAGTACTACGTATATACCGATTTACAAGACAAGGTTGGCTTCTAGCAAAGCGACATGCCTACCCAATTCTCCAGAAATATCCTTACAGGAATATAAGATCTATATCAGGAGTAGTATACGTAGTATTGCGTATGTCGATCCAGTATCGGATGCTCACGTGCTAGGCCTGGGGCTGGAATTGTGTCTGCCCCTTACGAAGCACATATCGGATGTCTGGTAACTAGTCTCTATAATCGGATATACATGACCTTGTCATAATATCCCGATAGCTGCAGCATATAAGAGAACCAGTACCGTATCTTACGTGACCATCATCTCCATATGACTGGAGTGATACTTCCGTCTTGACATCACACCCAACACACTACGATTCTCGATATACCCAGAAGAGGCGTACACAGAAACTGGTTAACGCCCTGGACGACCAAAACCAAAGTATATTGATTGTCGCAAGTATTAGCGGTTGCAAGTCTCAAGTTAATACCAAATACACCTACCCTAATTTCGGACTTCCATAGACACATAGTCATACTACCAATGGAATTTCGAGGGGGACTATCCAGAGCGAAGCTGTTCCCGTACCATCGGTAAAACACAACCTCCTATTACACTTGCATGAGTATCCTATACCTAAATATATGAGAACTATGTTGTTATGCCCTCACAACGCACACAAGTGTAATACTAGACTTTTACGCATTATCGATGTCCAATCTCAATAATACTCTGACTAGGGATATTTAATGATTTATCCTTCGTGGATTGATACTGTCTCATATCATTCTCAATCCAGGAACAAATCATAGGGACCTCCTATCATTTATATATGTTGGTGATCTAATCACAAATGATAAGAGAGCAATCTCCTTTGTCACATAGTTAATTTGTACAACAACACTATGATATGTACAAATAGTGATGCTATGGGTCATATTTGTCTAACACTTACCTCTTAGGCTCTTATTGCCTTGGTGACAGGAATAAACATTAGATCATCCAAATTAGTCCAACACTTTAAATATGCTTTAAGATAAACTTTGAGTAAATGATTATCTAGATGTCTTCACAGCTTTTCCTTTTGGCTATAAAAAGGTAGTGAGTGAAGGAAGACACCAAATCATTATCTTGTTGGTATTAATCTAGGTCCCAATATCAAACAAACAATGCGTGAATACATCAACGGAGGTAGCGGAATACTCACATCGATCGGTTGAGTCGATTTGGAGACGAATGAAGCCCAAAATGCTCACTGCCTCATGCGTGAACTGCAGCAGTCCACTGCCTTGCAAAACAGAAATTTGAGTTGAGAAAACGGAGCTCCAAGCCTCGTCCGACGGATCCCGGCTCATGGGCGAACCTCCCTACCACCTTCGCAAGACTCGTAAGTGTGCTAGCACTTGAATTTTCACCATGAAAACCCACTTTTGGCTTCCCTATTGCTCACATTTTTCTGGTTCAAAACCAGTGAAGAAATGCCCCTTGGGCGTGAGCTTGAAGAGAGAAAAAGAGAAATGAAAAATGTGTAAAGGTTGGTGTGAAGCATTTTCCAAAAATGCTTTATATAATTTCCAAGAAAAAAATATTAAAAACCATTTACTTAATTGATTAAATAAAATCAAAAGTAAATGCTTTCCCCTCCAAACACTATTACACCTAACACATCAACTATTCATTTCACTTTATTAAAGTGATGTGATGCAAGTCAATCCATCAATCAATCAATCAATCAATCAATCAATCACTCAAAGTGACTTTTGATTTGACGCTTGATGTGACTTGCGTCGCCGTACTCGAATTCGAAATACGAATGCGCTCGCAATCACACTCGGGCTCGGGTTCGCTAATTCCGAATAAC
>SKCR01033027.1:0-42755 GCA_019454045.1 Zanthoxylum bungeanum | reverse complement strand
TTGGTATCATCATGTACTTAACTTTAAGGTTTATAGACACGTGGTGGATGCAATCACCACGAGAAGCTTCAGGGGAAATTGTCATAATAGATTTCTCAATGCTGCTGTCTCAATCAGAAATAAAAACTGGATCTGCCACATCTCTGATGCAACCGCAGAGTTTGGTTATAAACCAAATCCATGACTGATCATTTTCGGAGTCCATAATACCAAATGCCAAGAGATATATATGATTATTACCATCATTGGTAGCAATAATAAACAATGATCCCCTATATATGCCTTCCAAAAATTTTCCATCAAGTGTTATTATCGGTCTGATCGATAATAGAAACCTCCAAATACTTTGACCCATTGCAATGAAATAATAAAGAATTGACATTCCTCATTTGTATGCAAGTAAGACACTGTCTCAGGATTAATACACTGCAATACATGTGAATACAATGGCAGTAATGCATATGCCTCTTCTGCAGAACCTCAGACAGCTTGCATTACAAACTCTCTTGACCTTCATGCTTGGTTATACATTAATTGAACTTCATACTCAGATTGAATATCATTAACAATATCTCTTGGCTTAACAATTCTATTGGCATCCAAAAATTTATCTTTGCTAATGTCATCAACAACCCAATTATCAATACGAATACCTCTGGCTCTGATATCATCAAAACTACAAGTGTATGTCTTCACGTACTCAGTTACAACCAATTCGAATTTTGAACTCCAGAAACACATTTGCACACACTTTCCAGTCACAAGATTGATCAGTACATCCAATCGAATATTCACAGGAACTTCTCGAACTGTTGTTGAAGGACCAGTCATATCATCTCTAGAAAATCCACCACTTGACCATAACCCATAGACATTTTCATCATCTCCACCCATTGTATAATTGTCCCAGTGAGCTTCATCTGACAAATAAACTGGAATTGATTGGCTTACCATATTAAAACTTGACGAAGAACGACCTCCAGATTATTGACCATTACTAGTAGCAATCTTATCCCAACTCAAATATAGCTCGACCACATTACATTGTCGAATGACATTTGAGTGTAAATTTAAAAACCACTCCAAGTCCTTTTGACTACTAATTTCAATAACTAAACGTCGCTATGAATATGACGAAATTAAAATTTTCATGCTGACTTTGTACTGCATCTTACTTCTCTACATCAGCTCATACATCATTTCCACTAATTGCTCATATGTTGTACCTGAAACAACTAGCTCTAAGAAAATATATCCATTTATATTCATCGATGTTATTATCTATTTTCTCCCAAAACTCATAAGTGTAGAAAGTTAGAGGTATTTGTTCATTTTATACTTAGTAGAATATAAAGAAACTTTAGAAAATTGGTTGGCAAAAAATGATTTGCTTTTGTAGTGAGAACAAATGGAGAATGTCTGATTTTATACTGATTTTTTCTACTTCGGAAATCCGAAGAAATATGTCGGAGATCTGAAGTAAGACTTCGAAGATCCAAATAATGACTTCGGATATCCGAAGTTTTCAAAAAAAAAATAAAAATCAAACTTTGGGTTGTATTTCGAAAATTCAGATTCTCCCAAGTACATTTCGGAGATCTTGGCTAGTTTCGCAATTCATAAATTTTTTTTTGCTTATTTTAGCAAATGACAAATTTTTTTGGCTAATTTTGTGAATTTCCTTTATTTTATTGATTGATTGACGCTCAGTTTGTCTATGTAACTTGATATATAATAAGATAATAAAATTATGTTTTATTCAAATTATTATTTTTTAATATTGGGTTAGTAATAAAAAAATTGTAATTCTTAATAAAAATTATGTTAATTAAAATTAAAATTTTAATTTTTATTGAACACCAAAATATGAAAACAACCAATAATAATTAATTTATTAACATAAAATAAAATTACAAACAATATTTATAAATAATCATTTACTCACTATATTTTTTTCTCGCAATAATGAAACACGTAATCAATCAATAATTTGGAAACCCCAAAATTGGAGAAAATCTTAGGTGCAATAGTGGTACCACGTCATCCATGCAACAAGCCAATCAACCATTGCCACGCGTGCTAAAAAATTAAAAAACAACTAAAAAATAGATATTAAATTATACATGTCATTTTTTAATTCGCCGGTGGTACCACATCACCCATACCACTGTTGCACCAAAGATTTACTCACAAATTTGGGACCCGTAGTTGGTTTTATACGTTTGATGTGGCGTGATCTTGGGCGACTCTGTATTTGTGGCAGCTGCACGCAAGGTAGTTTTGATGCGGAGTGATTATACGTGTAAGTTGGACACGCGAAAATACGACGCGTGTCAGTTTCACAGCTGTATACGAGTAACTGCCTTGCCTGGAAGAATCCCCTATTCAGCTACTCTCAAGTCTCAACGACTATGACCGGTTACTGTAACCGGTTCATCCAGTCATACTTATCCCCTCATATATATACACCTCTTTACTCCCCCCCTTTTTCCTATACATCAGATTTTAAAAAAATTAAATTTGTTTTTTTTTTATCTGAATCAATGGCTTCGACCAGAAAAGATATGGATCGGATCAAGGGTCCTTGGAGCCCCGAAGAGGACGAGGCGTTACATAGGCTAGTACAAAACTACGGCCCTAGAAACTGGTCTTTGATAAGCAAATCGATACCGGGTCGATCGGGAAAGTCATGCAGGTTACGCTGGTGTAACCAGCTGTCACCTGAGGTAGAACACAGACCATTCACGTCTGAAGAGGACGAGACCATAATCCATGCTCACGCGGGTTTCGGTAATAAGTGGGCCACCATCGCTCGCCTCCTTAACGGTCGGACCGATAACGCTGTTAAAAACCACTGGAACTCCACTTTGAAGAGGAAATGCTCTTCGATGAGCGATGATGATGCGACTAACCCGCAGCAGCTCTTGAAAAGAGCTGCAAGTCTTGGGCCGGGTAATGATATTTCGGTTTTTTATTTAAACCCGGATAGTCCATCCGGATCCGATTTGAGTGATTCGTGTCTACCCGGTGTGGCTCAGTCTCCGGTTTATCATCATCCGTTGTTACGAACCGGGTCACTTGTTGTTCCTGTTGAAAACTCGCCCCCTGTTGAAAACTCGCCCTCAACTACGGATCCACCAACATCACTCAGCCTATCGCTGCCCGGATCCGAATCATGGGAGGATTCAAATCTTGGATCCGGGTATGAACATGGATTAAACAACCCGAACCCGGTAGCAACAATAAAACCTTTGCAGGGTCAGAAACAGAGGGAGCTTGGATATGAGAAGCAGTTTGTGAACGAGGAGTTTTTGGCAGTGATGCAAGAGATGATAAGAAAAGAAGTGAGGAGCTACGTATCTGGAATTGAACACAACGGACTCTGCTTGCCCTCTGATGCTATAAGAAACGCTGTGGTGAAGCGAATTGGGATTGGCAAGATTGATTAGATACTAATTAGTTTTATCAGATCATCAATAGCCCATAAAAACAACTGTGAAAAATCAAATCTTTACATAAAAAAAATTTCATAAAAAATTTATTTTGATTTTGGTAGTGTACGTACAGAGAGGAAGGATGGAAGAATCCGGAATGATAAGTTTTGATGGTTTTGTTCATTTAATCAAAAATAAAAATAGAAACAACAACAATTTCCTTTTGTTAATACAAAACCAATAAAATTAAAGGCACTGTTTATAAGTTGTTGTCTACCCAACCCAAGTTTATATTTTAGTCTTTATTTCATGCTTTTTAGGTGCATTCCATCAAATTCTATATGTTTTTGTTTCATATTTTGTGTAATATTTTCTATCAAATTCAATCTAAAATTCACTCTAGAATATTTCGCGTAATATTCTCTATCAAATATTTCGTATAATATTCTTTATTAAATTCAAACTAATATACTTTAAATTTCTTGTTTTTTCCCGAAAATAATTCAAGAAAATGTTGGTTAAAGTGTTAATTTTGATAGACAGAAAAGACAGTCTTATTTTGTTTGTATTTTATGGAATCGAAAGCGAAAGAAAGTAAGAAACCCAATAATTTTGTTTGAAAGCAAGAAACGTCATTTGAATGATTTTGTATGGTAAGTTGGGCATCCAGGTAATCTGGACAACTCGTGGCTAAGAAATTATTAAGAGCATGTGAAAAACTCTGGCGTTTCCTGGAATGTTTTGTGAAAATGACAGTTTAAAACTTTTGTGGCATTTCCTGGAATGTTTTGTGAAAATGACCATTTTCAAGTCAAAGTTTTTATTCTTGACACTTTTAAGAACCATTCGGTTTTCTGTATCACTAGTTGCACAATTTCGAGTTACTGTGAGAATTGAAACGGGACACTGATTTTCGAAGTATCTTGATTCTTGACTTGTCCTGATCCCTATGCGACGCTGTCTCATCTCCTGACCTAACCTCAAGGCCGGCCCTAACATTTAAAGGCGATTTTTATATTTTCATAACTTTAATCATATTATAATAATATAATTAAAAAAATTTGAGATCGTTAGCCAAGGCCTAAAACCTTTTATTTGGAGTCTCGTCATTTTACTGAACCCCCAGCGCTGTCAACAAGAGAAGTCGTTTAACGGGCTATACAGTACTTACAATTATGCAGAAAACCAGCCTTAGCATCTCTACTGTCTTCAATTTGAGCATCAAGTGTAATTTTCCTTGATTACTGATGAGTGGTAAATCTATCACTATTTCCCACTCATTTAACCTAATATTTTGTATAGTTTCTTGAGTTTTGTGAATATTTTGATGTGTTTTGTGTTATTTTGTAGAGAAATAAAATTTCAGGACATTTTGGAGGTGATTTGGGCCAAAACAGTGAAAATTAGAAGAAAAAGACATTTTGGTAAATTCCCGCGCGCGACGCCAAGACCTTCAGCGTCGCGACGTCTAACATGCGCCGAACAGTGCTAACGTGCGTCGGGTCCACAAATCAGAATCTGAGAAAAGTTTGACTTTGCTAAAATGCGCCGTGCCACGTGTCACCATCACAGCCGATCTGCTAACATACGCCGTGCCACGTGTCAGCATCCTACGGTGCCGACAGTCATCATCGCCACGTGTCACTCCACGTCATCAGCCACATCACCAGGTTGACCAAGTCAAACTGCCACCTCACCGCCACGTCATCATCAACCAATCAGGAAGTGCCACGTGTCGCAATCCTACGGTGCCGACAGTCTCTTTCCCACGTGTCGCCACGTCACCGCCACGTCAGCATCAATAATTGAGTATCTAATCCTTATCTGACACGTGGCGGATAAGAATCTCATCGACCAATCAGAAGCCGCCACGTGTCACAATAATTGTAGCCCAACCACCTCGCCACGTGTCACCTTATCAGCTTATCCAGAATCTTCAAACCGACGAACCAGAGCGTGCCACGTCGACAGAAGCTGGCGTAGCGACGCCAAAGGCCCTGGCATCGCGACGTTGGAAGCCTACCGAGGCCTATAAATAGAGCTTCAAATTTCAGTTTTAGTTGTACCACTCTCTCTCATCTCTTTGATGTAAAGAGAGAGTTTTTCTCTCTACTTTCTTTTAATTTTTAGTTTTTTAGTTTTTTAGTTTTGTAATTAATTTTAATTACGTTTTGTAATAATAGTAATTTACTTGTTTTTTACTTTTTATAGTTTTTACTATTTACCATGAGGAGGTAACTTCCCCAGCTAGGGTGAAGGTAATTATTTTACTATTGCTATTTAGATTAATCTCCCTTAAATATAATATATTCACTATTTAAAATATTGACTTAAAAAGGATACCGCCAGATTGGTCGGTTGGTAATTAAACTTTCTTACCGCCTATATGGCAGGTTCATGGATAAATCTTTTTACCGCCTTAATGGCTGGTTGGACTTAATTTGACTTAATCAGGATACCGCCAGATTGGTCGGTTGGTAATATTATCACAAGTTTATATATTATTTTATGGGAGATATCTAAATTAGTAGTAGTAAAAGTAATTCCTTTTACCTTAGCATTTTATTTTATTGTAATTTACTTTTCAGTATTTACTTTACCGCATTTTTACTATTGAATTTCTATTGTAATCTTTATTTTATGGGAAATCACAACCCTAGATAGTTTTTAATATTGAATTTTCTTAAAAAACAAATTTTCGACAATTTTATTTACTTGCTTTTAAATTTAGAATCGTCACCAGTTCAAATCAATCAATCAACATGTTAGATACTAGTAATCATTTGACCTCATAAAATTAATAGATTAGATATTAAGTCCTCGTGGGATCGATATTTTTATACTACTTGAACGATACGTGCGCTTGCGTTATACGTATGTGTTTACGCCGGTCAAGTTTTTGGCGCCGTTGCCGGGGACTTATTTATCTTTTACTATTAGTTTAGGGGTTAGATACATTACTTGTATCTAATTTCTTTTTACTTATTGTTTTTGTTTTCTTGTGTTTCAGGTTCTCAGAAACTTCATGAGACGAACTAGAAGCTTTGAACTCCGACCGCTTGATCCAGAAATTGAAAGAACCATCAGACAGTTGAGAAGGGAAAGACGAGAAGGCCAAAAAGCTTTAGTCAACATGGAACCTGAACCTTTGAACGTTGCACCACCAATTTCCATTCGAGACAGAACCATTCCGGCGGTTGACAGACTCATTTCTTGTATTGTACTTCCTCCCTTACCAGCAAATGCGTGTGACATCAAAACATGCATTCAGATGATTCAGCACTCAGTTCAGTTCGGGGGGAATGCAACTGAAGATCCTAATTCCCACATCAGCAACTTCCTGGAAGTTTGCGGCACTTTTAATTACAACCGAGAAGCGGAAGAAGCAATGAGACTGCGAGTTTTTCCATACTCCTTGAAGGACAGAGCTAAAGCTTGGCTACATTCACTACCAGCAGGTTCTATCACAACTTGGAACACTTTAACTACCAAATTTCTTGCAAAGTACTTTCCACCAGCCAGAACCGGAAAGCTGAGGAATGACATCACATCCTTTGTACAACAAGATTCAGAATCCCTTTGCGAAGCTTGGGAAAGGTACAAAGATTTTCTCCGGAAATGTCCTCACCATGAGATTCCAAAATGGCTTCAAGTCCAAACATTCTATAATGGGCTTTCTGGAATAATGAGAACCACAATCGATGCTGCTGCTGGAGGAGCCTTGATGGCAAAAAGAGAAGATCAAGCCTGGGACCTAATCGAAGAAATGGCCAACAACAATTCTTTATGGCCAACAGAAAGGAGCATGATCCAAAGAATTGCAGGAATTTATGAAAGTGGAGCCAATACAGCAGTCAACGCCAAGCTAGATCAGATATGCAAATTTATGGAGACTCTTACCACTGGATCCACAAGTTCACCATATGGAGGAACACCAGAGTCGAACCAACTTGAAGAAACGGTGAATTTTGTCAACAATTTCAACAGACAAGGGAACAATCCATATTCCAACACCTACAACCCAGAGTGGAGGAATCATCCCAATTTTTCATGGAGCAACAATTCAGGCCAACGGCAGAACTATCCACCACCTGAATTCCAGCAACAGAACAAAAGCCAGGAGCAGGCAAATGAATCAGGAATAACAGAAGTGTTGACCCACTTGAAAAAGTTAGAAGCAAAACACGACTCTCAAGCAGCAAGATATGATGCTATGTTTCAATCCCAAGCAGCATTAATTCAAAGTCAATCTGCTTCTATTAAAGCACTGGAGAATCAAATGAGACAACTGGCAAATGCTCAGAGTTACAGACCGCCAGGTACCCTTCCTAGCAACACAGAGCCAAATCCAAGAAACATGGGGAATGAGCAATGTCATGCCATCATGTTAAAAAGCGGTACTAAAATCAACAAAGATGTTGGAGCCAAAACAGCTGCTGAGGAAGTTCCAAAAGAAACAGATGGAGGAAAAAGAAGCAAAGGAAATAGAACAGATCATTCCACCTCCACCTTTTCCTCAACATCTTCAGAAGAACAAATTGGACAAGCAGTTTTCTCGGTTCTTGGAGATCTTCAAAAAGCTGCATATCAACATTCCATTTGCAGAAGCGTTGGAACAAATGCCCACATATGCCAAATTCATGAAAGATATTCTTTCACGAAAACGGAGATTGGGAGATTACGAGACAGTAGCATTAACAGAAGAATGCAGTGCCATCATTCAGAGGAAACTTCCCCCGAAGTTGAAAGATCCTGGCAGTTTCACTGTTCCTTGCGTCATAGGAGAACATAACTTTGGTAAGGCTTTGTGTGATTTAGGTGCGAGTGTTAACTTGATGCCTTTTTCTATTTTCAGGAAATTACAGATTGGAGAAACAATGCCAACTTCAGTCTCACTGCAACTTGCTGATAGAACGCTCGTATTTCCAAGAGGCGTAGTTGAGGATGTGCTGGTCAAGGTTGACAAATTCATTTTCCCAGCAGATTTTATTGTCCTTGATATAGAGGAAGACGCAGACGTGCCAATCATCCTTGGGAGACCAATCTTGGCTACAGGTCGAACCATTATTGATGTACAAAAAGGAGAATTAACCATGAGGGTACAAGACCAAGAAGTAACATTCAATGTTTTCAAGGACATGAATTTCCCAGATGATGAAAAGAAGGAGGAATGTTTCAAACTCGATGTGATACACAGTACCATTCAGAACTCTGATGAAAGACAAAGTTCTACTGATAAACTTAAAACATGTCAATTGCCTGTAAAGCCTAAAGATAAAGCATCTTTTGTACTGAAGGAGCCAATTCTTGCACTACAAGCAACAGAAGAGAAAAAGTTCCACCAGCTCAACGAATTGGAGGAATTTCACAATCACCTTTTTGATGATGCCAAATTGTACAAAGAAAAGGGCAAGAAAAGACATGAGGAGAAGTTAGTGCGCATACAACTGGAACCAGGGCAGAAGGTACTGTTAAACAAATCAAGGGTGAAATTCTTCCTATGGAAGCCAAAATCACGGTGGTCAGGTCTATTTGTGATCACCAAAGTTTTACCAAATAGAACCGTTGAGATACATGATCCTGACTCCAACAAGACTTTCAAGGTTAAAAATAAGCGTGTCAAGCACTACTGGGGAGAATCATTTGAGCGACAAAAAGAAAGTGTTACACTTTCAGATCCAGCTTAACGTTCGAGAAGTCAAGTCTGGCTGACGACTTTAAACTTAGCGCTAGCAGGGAGGCAACCCATGCAATTTGTGTATATATTGTGATTTGGTGTGATTTAATTTTGTGTGTTTAGTTTTTGCAGATTAAGTCATTTCAAGATGGAAGATGCTCTCGCAAATCTTCACAAGCAATTTCCTTCTCTCCCTCAAAAATCTCTGATGAAAGTTTACAAAGCTCGCTTAGAACGGATGAGATTACTGATGATCAAAGGTATTCCTACTGACATTCGTTGGTTAATTGAAGCACGGGTCCGATTGGCAGGTGAGTTTTCTGACTCTTTTATTTCACATCTGCCTGGTTTAGGAAAGAGCACATATGCTAAAAAGAGAAGAGCCAAAAAATGTGTGTTTGTTATAAATGTGCTCGCATATTTTGTAATACTCGTTGTCGTTCTTTAGGAATGGTGTCCGATAACCGTGAATATAAGATTAACTTCATTAGGGATGGCTTGAGTAAGGAGTCTTTGGATGATATATCTAAAACTCTTGAGACGCATCCCAGTGGATGTGTGTATCATGAAATTCGCATGTTATATGCACAATTCCAAAAGGAAAGACAACTGTTAAGTCTCGGGAATCTGACTCAAAAAGACCCTGTTTGCCAATTTATAAGAAAATTGGATGGGAAGCTTGTCCCTGACGCATAGACGTCAATCAAGCCGTTACTTTTCTTGTAAATATTATATCTCTTTGTCTTTTCTTAATAATTGTGATTTGTTTTGTTGTTTTCTTTTAATTTTCTCCGACAGGATCCAGACCTTTTTGACTCTCACGATATTAATTCGATACTAATCTTCATCTGGAAGATACTCGTGCTATTTTTACTCACCCTTTTCAGGTACTATAAATTCAGCCCGTCATTGCACTTTTGAAGGCATCCAGAGTTGAGAAAGAAATACATAAAAAATGGAAGCCACTTCAAGAAGACGAGTTGAAAACATCTGTGTGTTTTGCGGTAGTAGTGTTGGAACTAAACCACAATACGTAGAAGCAGCACAAGAATTGGGTCGAGTCTTAGCTGCAAGGAATATGCACTTAGTATATGGTGGAGGAAATCTTGGACTTATGGGGATCATTTCAAAGGCTGTACAGGAAGGAGGCAGTCATGTTTTGGGAATCATCCCAAAACCCTTGGCAGAGGCAAATCTTATTGGATCATCAAACGGAGAGGAACTGATCGTGCCAGGTATGTCTGAACGACTGGTAGAAATGATTAACCGTACTGATGCTTTTATCGCTTTGCCAGGTGGCTTGGGTACATTGGAGGAAATTTTTATAGTATTATCTTGGGCGAACCTGAACATACACCAGAAACCAATTGGGCTGCTCAACGTTGATGGATTTAATGATTTTCTTTGTGTGTTTCTTGATGATGCTCAGAGAAATGGGTTCGTGTCAAAACCTTTGAAAGAACTCCTCTTTACTGCCAGAACTGCTCCGGATCTAATAGACCAACTCATAGCCTATGAACCACGTTTGACCCTATTCTTTCAAAGATAAATTGGTCCGAGGACGATCGTGGTAAGAGGCGTCGGATTAATCTGGATCTTAACCTTTAAATTCCTGTAGATTTTCAGCTAACCAGGTATTATTTTCTAAACTCTTCTTCTACTGTTTAAGACATTGGGGACAATGTCTCATTTAGGTTTGAGGGAGGGAATTAGTTGATCAGTACCTTATTTTTAGTTTGCGTGTTATTTATTATTTTAGTCCAAAATTTTTCGAAAAATAAAAAAAAATTGAAAATTTTTCAAAAATTACAAAAATATTTTGTGTTTTTGTGTTTTTAATTTGACTAAAAAGGTGAAATTGGTAAGAGATAGCTGAGTAAGGAGTTTCCACTCCTGAGACGTATCTCAAACCTATTTCGAAACAAGTTAATTTTTGTTTATTTCATTTTGAATTATTTAATTTTAAAACGGACTAAAATGGATCTTCATATGCTCAATTGACAGATATTATCAACATATATAGTAACATACGGACATGAGCTAAAATTGAAAAGTTTGTAATATTCAGTGCTCTAATTTAATTGGAGGAAACATCTCAAAAAAGCAATGGAGTAAAAAAACAAAAAAAAAAATCTGAGATCCGAGTTATTAAATCTGTAAGGGTGTTTTAACACCTAGTGCTCTAAAGCCAACTGGTTTGGGAGTCACTGGCCCAACACTCGCTACATGGATCGAAGATGCTGCAAAAATATATATATCTGAAGTCTGAGTAATTAAGTCCGTAGGGGTGTCTTAACACCTGGTGCCCTAAAGCCAACTGGTTTGGGAGCCACCGACCCAACACTCGTTATATAGATGGAAGATATTGTATATAAATAAAAAAATAGAAAAAGAAATCAAGGAAAAAATCTGAAAAATTATTCCATTGCTGCAAAAAGGTGTGAATTCTGATAAAACTTTAGGACAAAAATATTACTCTCTTATCAACTGCACTTATGACTATTGTGGGTAAAAATGAGTTGTTTAATATTATGTTGGCTGTGTATATGGAGAATGGTAAATATAATCGGAGAATTTACTTATTCGGTAATTTAGAATGAAACAAAACAACTATTAACTTGGAGTAGAAGTTTCACCTGATTAGTCACTAACATCTTTATTCTCTTTTCGCTTGTCTTTTTGCTTTTGTGTGCATTAGTTTTACTACATTTTTACTTTTGTAAAATGTTTGTGGGTATCATTGCTGTAAACCCTCACGAGACTACAACTCGTCCACTAGGGACACCTAGGGGTTTAAAGGCTTGTTGCATACGCTAAATGCAACCGTGATCCCTACGAAAGTGGCTTAGTTAAATTTTATTATGTTATTTTATTTTGTGTTTTGCTCGAGGACTAGCAAAATGTTAGGTTTGAGGGTGTGATGAGTGGTAAATCTATCACTATTTCCCACTCATTTAACCTAATATTTTGTATAGTTTCTTGAGTTTTGTGAATATTTTGATGTGTTTTGTGTTATTTTGTAGATAAATAAAGTTTCAGGACATTCTGGAGGTGATTTGGGCCAAAATAGTGAAAATTGGATGAAAAGGGCATTTTGGTAAATTCCCACGTCGCGACGCCAAGACCTTCAGCGTCGCGACGTCTAACATGCGCCGAACAGTGCTAACGTGCGCCGGGTCCACAAATCAGAATCTGAGAAAAGTTTGACTTTGCTAAAATGCGCCGTGCCACGTGTCACCATCACAGCCGATCTGCTAACATGCGCCGTGCCACGTGTCAGCATCCTACGGTGCCGACAGTCATCATCGCCACGTGTGCCACATGTCACTCCACGTCATTTCCACGTCATCAGCCACATCACCAGGTTGACAAGTCAAACTGCCACCTCACCGCCACGTCATCATCAACCAATCAGGAAGTGCCACGTGTCGCAATCCTACGGTGCCGACAATCTCTTTCCCACGTGTCACCACGTCACCGCCACGTCACCGCCACATCAGCATCAATCATTGAGTATCTAATCCTTATCTGACACGTGGCGGATAAGAATCTCATCGACCAATCAGAAGCCGCCACGTGTCACAATAATTGAAGCCCAACCACCTCGCCACGTGTCACCTTATCAGCTTATCCAGAATCTTCAAACCGACGAACCAGAGCGTGCCACATTGACAGAAGCTGGCGTAGTGACGCCAAAGGCCCTGGCGTCGCGACGCTGGAAGCCTATCGAGGCCTATAAATAGAGCTTCAAATTTCAGTTTTAGTTGTACCACTCTCTCTCATCTCTTTGATGTAAAGAGAGAGTTTTTCTCTCTACTTTCTTTTAATTTTTAGTTTTTTAGTTTTGTAATTAATTTTAATTACGTTTTGTAATAATAGTAATTTACTTATTTTTACTTTTTACAGTTTTTACTATTTACCATGAGGAGGTAACTTCCCCAGCTAGGGTGAAAGGTAATTCTTTTACTATTGCTATTTAATTAATCTCCCTTAAATATAATATATTCACTATTTAAAATATTGACTTAAAAAGGATACCGCCAGATTGGTCGGTTGGTAATTAAACTTTCTTACCGCCTATATGGCAGGTTCATGGACAAATCTTTTTACCGCCTTAATGGCTGGTTGGACTTAATTTGACTTAATCAGGATACCGCGAGATTGGTCGGTTGGTAATATTATCACAAGTTTATATATTATTTTATGGGAGATATCTAAATTAGTAGTAGTAAAAGTAATTCCTTTTACCTTAGCATTTTATTTTATTGTAATTTACTTTTCAGTATTTACTTTACCGCATTTTTACTTTATGTATTTTATTTTCAAGTTTTTACTAGCCCTAGTTATGTGTTGCAACTAAATTAGTTATCTGGGGTTGTGATGACTTTTAATATCACCGTTTTATAAGGGGTTAGATTATAGCTTGGGTAATATAAAGATTTATTTATTGAGCCTTAATCTTAATGCTTTTTCATTAACTGGCCATTAATAAAATTGATCTGGTAAATCTAAAATGAACTAGACATATGGATTTTAGGTTTCAGCCTTAGACTCAATAGCCCACGATCTTCCTTGAGGATAGATAACCCTTTAATAGATTTCCTTACAGGATAGGAATATACCTGTCGGGCGGGGGTAGCCATAATTGGAACTTAAACTTAATGAATCCAGATAATTTGGTTGACATAGACATATGGTTCAATTTGGTTAAACTGGGTATTTGTGTCTGACCATCGATAGAGGCTTACACATAACTTAGTATTCCAGGTTAATAAATCAATATATTACCCAACTTTAAGATAACCACTTCATCTTTAAAATGATATTGGAAGAAATCACAACCCTAGATAGTTTTTAATATTGAATTTTCTTAAAACCAATTTTCGACAATTTTATTTACTTGCTTTTAAATTTAGAATCATCCCCAGTTCAAATCAATCAATCAACCTGTTAGATACTAGTAATCATTTGACCTCATAAAATTAATAGATTAGATATTAAGTCCTCGTGGGATCGATATTTTTATACTACTTGAACGATACGTGCGCTTGCGTTATACGTGTGTGTTTACCCCGGTCAATTACACTCAATATTCGGGCAAGAGGTTTATATCAACTTAGAGCATTCGATATGATTCTCAGTAAGCCATTGATTGCGATTTTCACACGTTACGCAAACGCACGTATAGTTCAAGTAGTATAATCATTTTATTTGGAGTCTCGTCATTTTACTGAACCCCCCAGCGCTGTCAACAAGAGACGCCATTTAACAGGCTGTACAATACTTACAATTATGCAAATAACCAGCCTTAACATCTCTATTGTCTTCAATTTGAGCATTACATGTAATTTTCCTTGATTACACTCAATATTCGGGCAATAGGTTTATATCAACTTAGAGCATTCGATATGATTCTCAGTAAGCCATTGATTGTGATTTTCACACGTTACACAAGCGCACATATAGTTCAAGTAGTATAACAAATTATCGATCACACGCAGACTTATATCATACGTTACTAAATATTAAAACTAATTACTTACAAGTATCTAAATGAAATTGTATGTGGTTGTTGGTTTAAGATGATTATAACTAAAGTTGTTAAATAAAAGTACAATAAAAAATGAAGAGAAAATATCTAGGGTTGTGAATCCACTAAATATTTTTCTAAAGATAAATTGGTTCTCCTATACTTGTGCAATATATTGGCTTATTAATCTGGAATATTAAGATATCCACAAGCCTCTTTCGATGGTCATGTGAAAACATTCAAAGTAACTTAATTAACTATATTTCTATGTTAACTAAGAAACCTCAAATTCATTGAGAATAAGTTCCAAATATGGCTACACCCGCCCGACAGATATATTTCTATCCTGTAAGGAAATCCCTAGGATAAGATCGTGTGCTATTGAATCTAAGGATAAACCTAAAATCCCTTTGTCAAGTTCATCTAAGTTTACCACATCAATCTTATTGGCGATCAAGCAATAAGAAGCGTTAAGATTAAGATTCAATATACAAACCAAAACATCACACAAGATATAAGCAAACTCAATTTATAAATTCAAAAATATTGTGTTTCATCATAACCCGAGATTATAGATCTAGTTAATATACATGCTCAAAAGCTCTAATTAAATATTGAATGATCAACAAAACATAAAAGATAAAAGGAAGAAGAAACGTTGTCGAGATTGTCAATCTTTCGCTCTTTGCTGTTGAGATCTTGAGCCATACTCCTTTGATGTGTTTTCTTCTCAAAAATCACCTTGGAGGCTCTGAAATTAGGGGCTCAGCCCCCCTCCAAAGACTCTTTTGTTGTTGGGATGAATGGTTATTTATATAGGATCTTTGGTTCCTTATTG
Source organism: Zanthoxylum bungeanum (assembly GCA_019454045.1). Lineage (NCBI taxonomy): Eukaryota > Viridiplantae > Streptophyta > Magnoliopsida > Sapindales > Rutaceae > Zanthoxylum > Zanthoxylum bungeanum. The sequence continues at coordinate 27,276 of SKCR01033027.1, read as the reverse complement.
AGTACACTTCAATAACAGGCTAGAAAACGTGGGCGCGTCACAACGCGCAAGTCCTAGCGTCGCGACACGCATGCCTAAGAAGTCAATGTCGCGATGCGAGGGGTATAACGTCGCGATGTACATCTTTCAGCACATTCTGTCTCAGTTTTATTCTTTAATGCATCTCGACGCGTAATCCGGAGATGCGACGCGCTTGTTACTTCCAATTTTGCCCCTGTTTTTTTTATATTTTACCGTTTTCATCTCAAATTGATTCCATTGAGTCTCAATATTATTTTTATTTGTAAAACAAAAACACATTAAAACGCTTATGAGACTCGAGATAACTTATAAAATATCAAGCCAGCGGGGCGGTAAATACTAACATATTCACCGCTTATCACACCCCCAAACCTAACATTTTACTAGTCCTCGAGTAAAATAGACAAAAACAAAATGAAATAAATAAACTAAAACTCAATTAACCAAAGAAACTTTCGTATAGATGAAAATTGCATTTAGCGTATGGAACAAGCCTTTAAACCCTTAGGTGCCTTAATGGACGAGTTATAGTCTCGTGAGGGCTTACAGCGACGATACCCACAAACGTCAATCACATGCACATGCAATCATGCAAAAATAAATAAATAGATAAAAGAAATAAAATAACAATCATGGTAGTTATATACAATATGTCCTCAGAGAATGTCCAGCAACGAAGTCAAAGGAACCTTCAAAATGCACAGTATAGCTTAAATCAATCTCCTTGAATAAACCATCTAAATCAGACTCCAAGTGTGTGTGTGTAAAAAAGATCTCTTCACATCATTGATTCTAAGTTTGTCAATTCGGGGATTTCGTCTCAAGTATTGGTAGTTGATAGGTCTGTTGGACAGTTATGACTCATAGCATCACTATTTGTACAGATCATGGTGTTGTTGTACAAATTAACTATGTGACAAAGGAAATTGCTCTTTTATCATTTGTGATTAGATCACCAAGATGTATAAATGATAAAAGGTCCATATGATTAGTTCCTTGAGTGAGATGATATGAGACAGTATCAATCCACGAAGGTTTAATCATTAAATATCTATAGTCAGAGTATTATCGAGATTGGACATCGATAATGCGTAAAAGACTAGTATTACACTTGTGCATGTTGTGAGGGCATAAAAACATAGTTCTCATATATTTGGGTATAAGATACTCATGCAAGTGTAGTAGGAGGTTGTGTTTTACCGATGGTACGGGAAACAGCTTCGCTCTGGATAGACCACTCGGAATTCCATTGGTAGTATTACTATGTGTCTATGGAAGTCCGAATCAGGGTAGGTGTATTTGGTCTTAACCTGAGACTTGCACCGCTAATACTTGCGACAATCAATATACTTTGGTTTTAGGTCGTCCAGGGCTTTAACAGTTTCTGTGTACGCCTCTGTTGGGTATATTGAGAATCGTAGTGTGTTGGGTGTGATGTCAAAACGGAAGTATCACTCCAGTCATAATGGAGATGATGGTCACGTAGGATACGAGACTGGTTCTCTTAAATGCTGCAGCTATCGGGATATTATGACTAGGTCATGTATATCCGATTATAGAGACTAGTTACCAGAGATCCGATATGTGCTTCGTATGGGGCAGACACAATTCCAGCCCTAGGCCTAGCACGTGACATCTGATACTGGATCGAAATACGTAATACTACATATACTACGCCTGATATAGATCACATATTCCTATAAGGATATTTCTGGAGAATTGGGTAGGCATGGCGCTTTGCTAGAAGCCAACCTTGTCTTGTAAATCGGTACAAATGTAGTACTAGGTACTTACGTGTTCGGATAGTCCGACGACCGCATTTACTGGCAACATATCCGGGGATCTCATGGGTCGCTTCTCGAAGATTCACCGATGACGTATGACTCGCACTTTATTAATCTGGGATTAATTAGATGAGAGAGAAAATTAATCTGGGATTAATTAGATGAGAGAGAAAATTAATCTGGGATTAATTACAGAGATATTTTATCTGGGATAAAATATCATTAAAGAGAGATAACGATTAATTTGGAATTAATCGATAAAATAATATATTCGATATATTATACAAAATTGGATTTCGACGCGGAATTAAAATTAGATTTTAATTCGGGCGAACGAGTTAATTTAGAATTAATTCGTTAGCGACGTGAATAGTGATTTCGCTAGGCATAATTATTTAATTGCGTTGCAACGAAAAATTCGTTATTTGGAATTAGCGAACCCGAGCCCGGGATTGTTTGCGAGCGCATTCGCATTTCAAATTCGAGTGCGGCCCGCAAGTCACATCAAGCGTCAAATCATTCGTCAATCGATTGATGTGATGTCTAGTCACTTTGAGTGATGTGACAACTTGTCACTTGATTGATGGATGGAAGTGGTTGGCAAATCATTTATGGTTTGACTTTTTGGAAAAGGAAAATGGTAAATGAATTTAGAAATTCATTAAAGTGTATTAGATACACAATTTTGAAAACAACCAACACAACTCTCCTCTCTTTCTCTTCATCTCTCTCACTCGGCCATGGGCTGATTTTCTTCACTGGTTTCACCGAAAATCACAAGAAGAAGAAGAGTGATTTTTATGGCAAAAATCAAGAGTGCTAGCACACACATTTGGAGACATACAAAGGTGATAGGGAAACCCACTTGTGAGCTTGGAATTTCATCACAAAGCTTGGAGCTTGCATGAAGGACCATTGCCGATTCTTGGAGGACACCAAACAAGCTCACTGCCGAGAGATCAAAGAGGGCAGAAATGGATTTTTATTCTTCACCGCATCGCCTCAACCGATCGATGTAAGCATTCTGCAACTTCCTCGATGTATTCGCATTATGTTTCTATGCTTTAATTGATCATCAGGACTTAGAGATTTCCTAACATGGTCTAACTAACCTAAATATCTAAAAAGATTGTTGTGTCTGCCTATATATGCTTAGTGCGGTATGCAAGACTTTATTATGAATTTATTTTTTTAATTTTTTTAATTTTTTTTTAGACCCATATACTCTTTAAGGTAGCATCTCTCCTTATGGTGGTCATAATACTCGTCCATGGATAGCTTCACGCTTATCGATTATAAGTGGTCTTTTTTTTTGCCTTTTTTATAAGAAAATAATATCATACCACACATCATAATTGAATGCAGACAAAAATAGATATTCAAGAAAACGATCATTCATCATTTACGGCTGCTTTCCACTAGTCACTTCATCAACTCCCTAGTATCAAACTGCTATAGAGCTATTTTCTAGTGCATAAAAGTCTGACCTAGATACTCTGCTCAAGGTATAGAATAAAAGCAAAGTTAGCCCTTATCGTTTCCTAAAACTTCATATTGAGACAAACAACCTCATCATCAAACACATTTTTTTACACTACCATAAAAAATGAAATAAAACATGCAAGATATAAATCATGTAGGAAATAAACATGCTCGAATAATAAATAAAACATACAACCCACCCCAAAACCTAAATATAGCATTGCACCAATGCAATGAAAAACAAGATAAAAGAGTAGTGAACAACATTACCGTGGTAACGGTTATTCATCTGCCTCATCATCGCCGGCCGCCTCTGGAGGATGGGAAAACACAATGAACTGCTCTTCACTAACTTTAAGCTGGCGAGCCACTAGTCGGAGCATTTGCTATACGGCTTGGCTGGGATGTTTTTGGAACGCCACGTGAGCCTCCAAATTCTCAAAGCGTTATGTGATGGAAAGTTTCCAAGATGACCCTCTCGTAGAAGGTTGAGGCTGTGCAGGTGCAACTGATGAACTGGCTGGTGGTGTTCTATCTGCTCGGAGCTGTTGAACTATGCATGTTGTTAGATCAGTAGTAGGCTACATGGTTTTTATCTAGGGTCCATGGGCACCTTAGCTAATGCACACATGTTAGTGATAAGGCTGTAATATAGAAGGCTTGTTTGTGCAGATTTTACTGCCCAAATAATATTTGTAGAAATTAGCCCGCCCACATCAATAGAGTCACCCTCGAGCAGAGAGTACAAGAGGATCATTTGGTCCTTTATGACATTAGTTATATGGGAACCAAGTAGGAGAGTACGCGTCAAGAAGTGGAACAATACTCGAGCATCTGGTTTGAGATATCTAGAAATCATCTTAACATGTTCCCCATTGCTACTAATGTCCCATACTGCATTGGGGATGCAAATTATCTGTGTGAGATGAGCCAGATCATGTTGCTCAATGGTCTCTATATAATCATCATTCTCAAAATCTAGCAGCCCATAAAACTTGTTGATGGTGGACCGATCAAATGACACTGGCCTACCTCGAACCATCACCTGATAACCCAAATGCTCGTAGATATTGGCATATAATTCCCTTACCACGGGAATAACTACTGGGGTTGGTTGTTTACAGAGCTTGAACCAATGCTGTGCGGCGATAACTGAATCGATTTGGGGAAATTGCCATAGGTTTATTTCAAATCCTCTCTCAATAATAGAGACTTTTTGACCCATCCCCTTCTCATAATGCTTCTCCGCTACCGCCGACATGAATTTCTCAGTGTCGTAGGATGATGAAGCGGTAACTTTACCATGAGATCTTTTGGTGTCATTTTAGGAGATGGGGTAGGATTAAATAAAAAATTTGGCGGAGTTTCCATTGTCTCTGAAGATTTTATCCGATTATCAAACAATTTTCAATTAAACAAGCACTTTAAGAACTTCAACCAATCACTACGCCTCCAAACTTCAGTAAAATTTTCAATTTCTACAACACAAAATGCACAAAATAGTGATGATAATATGAAAAAAAAGAGTGATACCCAAAGATGGTTGAAGATGCACACACGTAGTGGAGGAATGAGTGTGATATAGATGTTTGGGAAGTAAAAAGATGGATTTGGGAGAGTTTTGGCCTGAGAAATGATATTTGGGGAGAGAAATGACGAATGTGTTTTGTGAGGATTGTGTTGAATCTGCTGGTTTAAGTGCTAAAATCGGGCGCATGTTGCGACTCTAATGTTTTAGCTTCTTGCTGTTAAGCCCTAAAAATTGGGCATTTTTTAATTAGGTTACCTCGTCGCGACTCAAAAGGTATTTTGTCGCAACGCGCATGTTTCCAGAGGTTCTACTTCAGTTTTCTTTTTACTTGCGTCGTGACTCGATTATGATGTCACGACGCTCTTATCCACGCGTCGCGACTCAATGGCCTTTACTTCGTGACGATCAAGATCTTGAACTCTCTACCTTATTTTTGCACTATGGTGAGTCACGACGATCATATGAGAGTCACGACGCACTGGCCTTCTTCAGCTGGTTCAATGTTGCTCTGTCTTGAATGTTCTATTTATACTATTTCCTACAAAAATAACATATAAAATTTAAAAAACACATGATATCATGCAATAAACACAATTGAAATTAAAATTTTGAAAGCGAGTAAAAATAAAAATTTGCGTGGGTTGCCTCCTCGCTAGCGTTAAGTTTAACGTCTTCAGCTAGACGTAATCTGAAGATATTCCTTCAAGGAGGCTTCAATATGGTTTTGGATGTCCTAGATAGGACAATTCTATGAGCATTACTCTACAAGCACCTCTTCTAAAAATGAGGTGACAAATAGGCTTCTTTTCATATCATGCTTCTGCCATATTCTTTAACCTTTTTTACTTTAGGATAACTTGAATGAAAGATTAGGTCATCATGAGGTCTCGTATGATGCTTGAATTTGAATGGTTGTGCCATGTTGTCAAGCTTATGAGCGGTATTGATGATGCTAATTTCCTTAGGGTGAGGTGTGTCCCCTTGTGTCATGAGATTTTCAATAGGCTCAAGCTGCTGCTCTTTCTCAACTCATTGTTCTACCACTTCCTCATAGATGTACTTACAAATTTCATCGTTTAGATCTTCATCAGACGTCTGCACAATGCATGCTCCAAGATTGTCAATTTGAGGGTACAAATTCGATGTATCCTGACTGGCCTCATTTGGTATGTCTGTCCCTAGGCCCTCATATTGCTTTGTTGGAATGAAGGGTATGGGTAGCTCTTTTACTTGTGTCTCCTCTTAAATGTACTCAGTTACCAGAGAGTTATCTAGATCAATTTGAGACTCTGCTTGTTCGGGCTCTTAACATGATACATCTAACTCTTTATAATGCTCTGTCTCTCTCCCTATTATGGTGTCATTGTGAATCTCTTAACTTTCGAAGGCTTCTTCAGTGTCATCTGACAGTGTTCCTTGAAGTATGTACTCTGGTTATTAATTATTTGTCTCAATTGATCTTTCAGTCTCTGTAATGATGTTGCTTGACTCTGAGCCATTGCTTCAAATTTAGCTTCCCATTTCTTGAGCATGTCAACCATCCATTCCTCAACTGATGGTTGTGGTTATTGAGGAAGATCATGGGTTGGTGGTGGATAAAAAAGATATACTGATTCATACTGATATGCAGGACATTCATTGTTATGCCATGTCAAATTTTGATGATTTTTCCACCGTGAATTGTAGTTGAACATGTAATGATCACTCGGGTGGTGGCCCTTGCATATCTCACATCTCATGATCATGTTTTGAAAGGCTTGAGCATATGTTGCACCATTTCTCTTTGACATCCATTGATAGTTGTTGGGCTGGACAACAGGCCTAAGAAAATCGGACCGTGTCTCCCTGACATAGGGTGTAACATCACCACTTATAGCTATTAATGCTTCCATCGTCCAATGGTACTCCATTACTTTGACTACTTGCGGTAAAAGAAAAAAAAAGAAAGAAAAAAAAGAAAAATACTTAGATACAAGTAACATATTTAGCCTCAAAATTAATAATGCAAGATAGATAAGTCCCCGACAACAGCGCCAAAAACTTAATCGTGATTTTCACACATCACGCAAGCGCATGTATCGCTCAATGATAAGTGCATGAAAATGTACTTTAAACATCGCTAATTCAGCTTGATTATCAAGTATTTGATCCTAATTATAGTTTATTTTATGTTTTATTATTAGGAAGCAATGGAATATGAAGATTGGAGCAATTATACTTGTTTCGGGACCTTACAGACGCATCAAAAACACGCGGGAAGAACGGAAACACAGAAAACATAAATCTAAAAAATATGTCACGCATTGCGACTTGTCCTTCATGGCGTCACGACGCGCCCTCAGACTGCACACATACAAAACTCCCGCAAGTAGGGTATCGCAATGCCACTTTCTGGTACCGCGGAACCCCGGTAAAGTTCCAGAAATTTAATTTAGTCATGTTTGAAGGACTCCAGGACTTCCCTATATAAACCTAAGCTCATACAAACCCTAAAAGAGGAGAAGAAATATACAACAAAGAGTTAGAAACATATATTTGAGAGAGAAGAATGAAGAACCACAAGCCAGACATGATATCTCTCTGATCTATCCAAGCTGTATCTCTTTCTTATATGGAGAACTAATCTCCTAGGCAAAGCTAAGGATGAACTCTTGTAATTAAGTTCTTATATTCAAGTTTTTGATTGCTGAATGTTCGTCAACGTTTAATATAATTGGCGATTGGTTATTCTTTATTATCTTATGATTATGAACCCATAGATTGTGTTTTACCAATTTGCATAGAGGAATAATCATGCTTCTTTGTGTGATTGAGGGAACCCAGTTGTGACTGGTTATGTTATTTTATGAGTTGATCTTCTGCTGCAGTATTGCCTGAGGATATATTGTCGACGTTAGATAAGTCATAACGATAACATAGTGTGTTGTTAACATAGAGAAATAATTCATCGATTACCTTAGAATTTAATATGTTTTGATTGAAATATCTTTCGATTGTTGGTTTGGGATGTGAAACCTTCAATTGAGTAATAAAAGGAATCAATTACTGAATATAGAGATTTGATACAAGAGGGATTCCCGACGCTTTGCTGCTTCTCTCTACTGATAACCTTTAAGTGTTTTTCATAATATTTAATTTACATTATCAATTCAATCTTTTCTTTAATTAAGTTATTGCTGACATTTTGTTTAAGTGAATTAGTTCCTTATAATCATCCGAGGAATCGACACCCCAACTATACTGCGATAACCGCGATTACTTTTTGGGCGTAATCAAATTTTGGCACAAAAAGTACTCGCGGTTATCGCACTATAGTTGGTGTGTCGATTCCTCAGAGAGATGGTTACAAGGAACTATTTGACCGACGTTTACACACACGTATAACACAAGCGCACGTATCATTCAAGTAGTATAAAAATATCGATCCCACAAGGACTTAATTCCTACTGTTGTTATTAATTGTTGAATCTATTTATTTACAAATATCTAATTAAATGGAGAAGAGAATGATTGTTTGATTGGTTGAATGTGGTTTTCCTTAATTAAAATAAATAAAATAAACAAAATAAAATACTAAGGAAAATAACAAAAGTCTCAAAGATCTAGGGTTGTGAATCTTTCTAATATCTTTTAAAAGATGAAATGATTATTTTATGTTTGTGTAATAAATTGGTTTACTAACCTGGAACACGAAATTATGTGAAAGCCTCTGTCGATGGTCAGACGCAAATACCCAGTTTAACCCAATTGAACCATATGTCTATGTCAACCAAATTACCTGGATTCATTAAGTTTAAGTTCCAATTATGGCTACCCTCGCCCGACAGGTATGTGTCTATCCTGTAAGGAAATCTATTGAAAGGTTATCTATCCTCAAGGAAGATCGTGGGCTATTAAGTCTAAGGCTGAAACCTAAAATTCCTTTGTCAAGTTTATTTTAGAATTACCACATCAATCTTATTGGTGATCAGACAACAAGAAGCATTAAGCTTAAGACTAAATAAGTAAACCTTTAAATTATCCAAACTATAAAATAACCCCTTATAAACCGGTGATATTGGATTTCATCACAACCTCAGATAACTGGCTTAGTTACGACACATATTTACAAGTAGTAAAAAATAAAAGACATAAAGTAAAATACTAAAAATTAAATACTGAAAAGTAAATAAAGTAAAAAGTAAAAAGTAAAAAGTAAAAAAGAAAAGAAAAGTAAATTACTGAAAGTAAATTGCTGAAAAGTAAATTGCTGAAATTAAATAAAGTAAAAGTACAATAAAAGAAAATGCTGGGGTTAGAGGATCAACTTTTATTACTACTATTTTAGATATCTCCCTTAATATAATATATTAAATTTGTGTGATAATTACCAACCAGCCATATAGGCGGTATCCTGATTAAGTCAAATTAATAATTAATTACCAACCGACCAACCAGGCGGTATCCATACTTAGTCAGGTTAAAACCAATTTATAATTAATTACCAACCGGCCAATATAGCGGCATCCTCATTAAATCAGGTTTTAAATAGTTTATATTTTAAATTTAAGGGAGATTAATCTAGATAGCAATAATAAAAGCTTTAACTTTTACCCCAGCAAGGGGGAGTTACCTCCTCATTGCTTGAAAAATAAAAACTGCAAAAGTAAAGAAAGAAAATGTTTGTGCGTAAAAGTAAATTGCGGAAAGTAAAAACTGAAAAGTAAAGAAAAGAAAGTGCGAAAGCGGAAATTAATTACTGGAAGATGTAAATAAACAAACAAGATACAATCTTCTTATTTATTCATTAGGAATTTCAAAGAAGAAAGTATGAATTTTACAAATGAAATGACTTGGTATTTATAGGCAAAATTTTGCCTCCATCAAATCATCCACCAAATCCATTATTAATTGCTCCACTAATTGCTCCACCAAATCCATTATTAATTGCTCCACTAATTTCTTATCATGTTTGGTGGTGATTTGATAATTTTTATTATTGATTTATTAATTTATTTTTTGCTTTGAAAATGACTTTAATAATTACACACAACACACTTCTGGATGGTTCATCAATTTCGGGCATGAAATCTTCAGAATTCGAAATTATTTTGTCTTTCAAAGTTGTATATCTTTGAGTCTTCTTTAATTTGGAACTTGAATCAGCTCAATCCGATATCGGAGTAAAATGTTATGCCCAAAATACGACAGATGCGCAAAATTGGAATTTCCAAAACTGCACTTCGTTAAAATTCCCTTTCAAGTTTCCAATCTCCAAAATTAATATGTCAAGTCCAATTTTTGCCCTTATTTGACCCACATTTCTTCCTAAATGATTTCATTGTGTCCCAATATTATTTTATCTGCAAAATAAACTAAAACACATCAAAACGTTCATCAAACCCGAGAAACTAAACAAAATATTAAGTAAAAGGGGCGGTAAATATTGATATATTTTCCACTCATCACTAATTCACTTAATGAAAATGTTAGCAATAACATAATTAAAGAAAGGTTTTAATTGGCAGTTGAGATTAAATATTATGAAAAACACGTAGGAATTTATCAATAGAGAAAAGCAGCAAAGTGTCGGGAATCCCTCTTTTATCAAATCCATATATTCAGTAATTGATTCCTTTTATTACTCAATTGAAGGTTTCACATCCTAAACCAACAATCAGAAGATATTTCAATCAAAACATATTAAATTCTAAGGTAATCGATGAATTATTTTCTTTATGTTAGCAACACACTATGTTATCGTTATGACCTATCTAACGTTGACAATATACCCTCAGGAATTACTGCAGTAGAAGATCAACTCATAAAATAACATAACCAGTCACAACTGGGTTCCCCAAATCACACATAGAAGAAGCATGACTATTCCTATATACAAATTGGTAAAACACAATCTCTGGATTCATAATTGAAAGATAATAAAGAATAATACAATAGAAGTTGTATTAAACATTGACGAACATTCAGGAATCAAAAATATGAATATAAGAACTTAATTACAAGAGTTCATCCTTAGCTTTGCCTAGGAGGTTAGTTCTCCATAGAAGAAAAAGACATAGCCTGGATAGATCGGAGAGACATCTATATGGCTTGTGGATTCTTCATTCTTCTCACTCAAATATGTGTTTCTAACTCTTTATTGTGCATTTCTTCTCTCTTTTTAGGGTTTGGTCGAGCTTAGGTTTATATAGGGAAGTCCTGGAGTCCTTATGCACATCAAACACAACTAAATTAAGTTTCTAGGGTCTGTAGGGGCGCCGCGGTGCCGGAAAGTGGCGGGAGAAATTTATGGAGTGAAGCTGAAGTCGCATCGTGACGCCACAAGGTTGGGCATCGCGATGCACGACCATTTTTCTGGAATTGGGTTTTCATCATTTCCGCTCTTCTCGAGCGCTTTCGATGCATCAGTAAGGTTCCAGAACATGTAATTGCTCCAAGATTCATGTTCCATTGCTTCCTAATAATAAGACATAAAATAAACTATAATTAAGATCAAATACATTATAATCAACCCGAATTAGCGATGTTCAAATTACATTTTCATGCACTTATCGTAACTCACAACCAACTTATTGCTAGTCCCTAGCAATTCAAGTACAAAAAGAAAATAAGAATTAAACTAAATAAATAAAACTATCTAAGCCACTTCCGTAGGGATCATGATTGCATTTAGCGTATGCAACAACCTTTAAACCCTTAGGCGACCCTAGTGGATGAGTTATAGTCTCGTGAGGGCTTACAGCGACGACATCCACAAACGTCATTCAGAACATATGCAATTATGCAAAAATATCAAAATAAAATAGTCTCAATAGTTACATATATTATTATCCTCAAAGAATGTATAGTAATGAAATTGAAGAACGTTCAAAGTACTTAAAGCAACTCAAATCCAATTCCTTGAATAAATTATCTAAGCCATACTTACAATGTGTGTGTGTGTGTAAAAGTTCATTCACAGCTCGACACTTAGGTAAGCCAACTCAATTATTTTGTTTAAAAATTGGGATCCGAATGGTCAAACCAACCTAGATATCTCAAATGTGCTCAGTATGGTATGTTTTTTTTTTTTCTTTTTTTTCAACTTTTTTTTTCAACACACCTGCCCTTTAAGGTAACATTTCTCCTCATGGTGGTCCTAACACTCACCCATGGGTAGCTTCACGCTTATCGGTTATAGGTGATTTAATTACTTTCGTTCAAGACTTTTTCTTTTTATTTTTGACCATACCATACATCATAACACTAGCAAATCAGGATAGACATCTAAGCAAACGGTCATTCATAGACAAGCAATTTCTTCAACTAGTCACTTTGCCAACTACCTAGGTTTTCACTGCTAAAAACCTATCATTAAGCGCTTAAAAGTCTAACCTAGATTAACTACTCAAGGCATCATATAAAAGTACATTAAAGAACTTATCGTCTTTAAGATTTCATCCTAAAGCAAACAATACTCATCATTAGACATATGCTTTACTATTAAGGACTAAAAACTAAGTAAAAATATTTAAAATTTATAACATGTATTATCATGTATTATCGCTACATGCTAAACTCCCACACTTAAAACTTGCATTGTCCTTAATGTAAGATAAACATAAAGAAACAAGAGTGAGGAACAACACTACCGCGCATGGAGTTGATTAGGCTCCTACTGGTAAGACATTGGTTGTGTGGGCTGTGTAGGTTGTGCCAACACCTGCAAAAATACTCAGGCAAATAGTAAACATGCAATTAGCACATAATAAAATAAAACTAAAGTAAAGAAAATGACAAAATAAAATAAAATAAAAATAAATAAAATAAACACATATACAAGGGTTGCCTCCCCGCTAGCGCTAAGTTCTACGTCTTCAGCCAGACGCAATCACCCAAGTGGTCATGGTGGCTTCCATGTAGCGGACCAAATAGTCCCATGTTCTTTCTTATGCGGACCTTGGTGATTAAGGCATAAAAATGTATTTTTGGCTGGCTGTGGCATTGTATCCATCGATCTCCCAAGGTCTACTGATGGTTGAGATTTGAGGCTGCACATAAGGAGAAATTTGCTCAACCACCTTTTTAACTTTCCAGGGATCATCCTTATGCGAGCACTAACTCTTTTTTTCCTCTTCTTACGGTTCTTTGGGATTAGGTCCAAATCGAGAGGGCTAGATTCATGTTGTGTAGAGGCTATTTCCGGTGAGACTTTGTCTATCATGTATGTATAATGGCACTGATCATCATCTCGTGGTTATTTCTCAACATGAAAGATATTCACCTCCAGTGTCATATTCCCAAATGATAACTTCAAGAGACCATTCCTGCAATTAATAAGAGTGTTAGCTGTAGCAAGAAAAGGTCTACCTAAGATTAGAGGCATTGTTGACTCAATGTTAACCACAGATTCAGTCTCCAAAATCAGGAAATCAACAGGGTAATAGAATTGATCAATTTGAAGTAAAACATCCTCAACTACTCCCGCGGTGTTCTGATAGAGCGATCAACTAACTGTAAAACCACAGATGTAGGTTTAATCTCTCTAAGTCCTAGCTGTATATAGATAGAATATGGCATTAGATTAACACTAGCACCAAAATATAATAAAGCTTTACCAAACTCATATGTGCCAATGTGGTAAATATTAGTGGGACATCCTGGATCTTTGTATTTTGGTGGGGCCCTCTGGTCAATCACTACACTTACTTGTTCTGTTAAGAATGTAGTCTTCTTCACATGATGCTTTATTTTCATGGTGCATAGATCCTTCAAAACCTTCGCATATGTGGGAACTTGTTTAATCACATGTAACAAATGAAGGTTAATCTTTACTTGCTTTAAATGTTCTAGGATCTCACCATTAGGGTCTGTATCTCTCGCAGTAGGCCTAAGAGCTTGAGGAAATGGTACTCTAATTGGGCTTTGCACCACTTTTTCATCCTGAGGAATATTGGTTCTAATATATTTGGGGTCACCTATAATGTTGGAGGTGTCCTGCCAGCCTACCTCCTTACCACTCTTAGTGATTATGACATTAACACCTTTTACATAGGATGCCTCATGATCAGCCTGTGCCATGTGTTTCCATTGTGGATTTGGTTGATCTTGAGATGGAAACTTTCCTTGTTCTTGCACACTCAGGACATTTGTCAACTTAGAGACTTGACTCTTAATCTCCTTATTGTCTTCAACTACCTGAGCTATCAATAACTCAAATATTTGATTAGTTTTACTCTGGGCCTCTATAAATGTATGCACAATGTCCTCTAAAGAATTTCTAGGAATAGCATGTGTATGATACTGGGGGCACTGTAACCTTTAGGTTGTGGTGTCTGACTGGGTTGATGAGACTCATGTTTCCAACTAAAATTTGGGTGGTTCCGCCAACCAGGATTATAAGTATCTGAGTACGGTGTATAAGATTTCTTGTACATCCCTAAGGTATTGTATTGTTCCTCATATGTTTCCTTCATCTCACTGTAGAAATGACACTCTTGGGTCGGATGGTCAATCCGCTTACACATAAAACATACCCCTTGGGGTTCTAACTGGGCTACCACATGCATAGACTTGCTATCTTTGGCTTTTAAAGCTCATATCTCTCTAGTTAATAGCTCAACATGTGGTTTAAGACTATCCTCTTCCCTAAAGTGGTGTATGCCTCCGCTAGAAGGAGTGAGACGTGTCCTATCAGTGCTATTTGTGGCATTGGGTCCAGTCCAAGTGTGAGATTTCTCGGCTAGGTCATTTAAGTACTCTAATGCCTCATCAGGGTCCTTTCAGATAAATTCACCATTGCACATTGTCTCAACGAATTGGCACTCTCTAGGAGTTAGACCATTGTAAAAATAAGTTACTAAACGCCAACTCTCATATCCATGGTGAGGACAACTAGCTAACATCTCTTTAAACCTCTCCCAAGTTTGATAAATGGTTTCACTATCTTTATAAGAGAAGGTAGAGATCTATCTTTTCAAGGCATTAGTCTTATGGTGTGGGAAATATTTATTTAAGAATGCATGTGTCATCTCACCCCATGATCCTATCGAAAGAAGTCTCAACGAATACAAATAGCTTTTAGCTCTATCCTTAAGGGCAAAAGGGAAGAACTCAAGTCTAATTGTGTCTGTAGTCCCAAATCGATCATGGAAGGTTGCTACAACCTCTTAAAATTCTCTAATGTGCACATAAAGGTTTTCATTCTCCAAACCATGAAAGGTTGATAGATACTGTATCATTCTAGGTTTAAAGTCTATATGTGGCGCAGTAGGAGGAAACATTATGCATGATGGTGTAGTTATACGAGTGGGATGGAGGTACACCTCAAGAGTCCTAATGAGTGGTCTCTCGTACTCACTCATGATGTGTGTGCTAGATCTAGGTGGTGTGGCAAAAAGGTTTTCAAATAGAGTTTCTGAATCTGAATCTTCCTCTTCAATTCTAACAAACCTACCAAACCAATCCCAAAGTCTAGGCATGCACTCAAACACAAATAATACGAGAAACATAAATAAAAGAAATTAAACTAAAAATAAAAATCTAAACTAAAATTAAAACTAAAATTAAATAAATAAAATAGAAAATAAAAATAAAAATAAAAATAATAAAAAAATTAAGATGGAACGAAGTTACCGCTTTGTTGTTGACTAAGCAAACCTGCTCATGTTGATTGTAAACCGTCTCCCCGGCAACAGCGCCAAAATTTGATTATGCCTAAAAAGTACTCGCGGTTATCGCACTATAGTTGGGGTGTCGAATCCTCAGAGAGATGATTACAAGGAAGTAATTCACTTAATGAAAATGTTAGCAATAACTTAATTAAAGAAAGGTTTTAATTGACAGTTTAGATTAAAGATTATGAAAAACAAATAGGAATTTATTAACAGAGAAAAGTAGCAAAGCGTCGGGAATCCCTCTTGTATCAAATCTCTATAATCAGTAATTGATTCCTTTTATTACTCAATTGAAGGTTTCACATCCCAAACCAACAATCAGAAGATATTTCAATCAAAACATATTAAATTCTAAGGTAATCGATGAATTATTTTCTCTATGTTAACAACATACTATGTTATCGTTATGACCTATCTAACGTCGACAATATACCCTCAGGTAATGCTGCAGCAGAAGATCAACTCATAAAACAACAGAACCAGTCACAACTAGGTTCCCCCAATCACACATAGAAGAAGCATGACTATTCCTATATGCAAATTAGTAAAACACAATCTCTGGATTCATAATCGAAAGATAATAAAGAATAACAAAATATCAATTGTATTAAACATTGACGAACATTCAGGAATCAAAAACATGAATATAAGAAATTAATTACAAGAGTTCATTCTTAGCTTTGCCTAGGAGATTAGCTCTCCATAGAAGAAAAAGGCATAGCCTGGATAGATCGGAGATACATCCTGTCTAGCTTGTGGCTTCTTCGTACTTCTCTCTCAAATATGTGTTTTTAACTCATTGTTGTGTATTGCTTCTCTCTTTTTAGGGTTTAGATGAACTTAGGTTTATATAGGGAAGTCTTGTAGTCCTTATGCGCATCAAACACGACTAAATTAAGTTTTTGGGGTCTGCCAGGGCGCCGGGGCGCCAAAATTATGGGAAAAATATATGGAGTGAAGCTAAGGTCACGTATATACGAAAAGATCCTGATGAGGCACTTGAGGACTTAAATGACCTAGCTGAGAAATCTCACACTTGGACTGGACCTGATGCCATGGATAACACTGATAGGACATGTCCCACCCCTTCTAGCGGAGGCATACACCACTTTAGGGAAGAATATAGTCTTAGAACACATGTTGAGCTATTAACTAGAGAGATAGGGGCCTTAAAAGCCAAAGATATCAAAACTATACATGCGGTAGCCCAGTTAAAACCCCAATGGGTATGTTTTATGTGTAAGTGTTGGACAATTATGACCCATAACATCACTATTTTGTAAAAGACATGGTGTTCTTGTACAAAATTAACTATGTGACAAAGGAAATTGCTCTTTTGTCATTTGTAATTTGATTACCTGGATATATAAATGATAAAAGTCAATATGATTAGTAACAAATTAATAAGATATGAGATAATATTAATCCACAAAAGGTTTAATCATTAAATATCCCTAGTCATAGTATTATCGAGACTGGACAACGATAATGCGGAATAGGCTAGTATTGCACTTGTGCGCGTTATGGAAGCGTAACGATATAGTTCTCATATATTTAAGTATTGGATACTTATGCAAGTGTGATAGGTTCTTTTATTTACCGATGGTACTGGAATAGCTTCGCTCTGGATAGACCCCTCCGAATCCCATTGGTAGTATGACTATGTGTCTATGGGAATCCGAATCAGGGTAGGTGTATTTGGTCTTAACCTGAGACTTGCACCGTTAATACTTGCGACAATCAATATACTTTGGTTTTGGTCGTCCGGGGCTTTAACAGGTTCTGTGTACGCCTCTTCTGGGTATACTGAGAATCGTAGTGTATTGTGTGTGATGTCAAGATGGAAGTATCACTTCAGTCATATGGAGATGTTGATCACGCAGGGATACATAACTGGTACTCTTAAGTACTGCAGTCATCGGGATAATATGACTTGGTCATGATTATCCGATTATAGAGACTAGTTGCCTGTGATCCGATATATGCTTTGTACGGGGCAGACACAATTCCAGCCCCAAGCCTAGCATGTGACATTCGATACTGGATCGTAATACGCAATACATTGTATACTACGCCTGATAAAGATTACATATTCCTTTAAAGAATATTTCTGGAGAATTGGGTAGGCACGATGCTTTGCTAGAAGCCAACCATGTCTTGTAAATCGGTAAGAACATGGTACCGGGTACGCACTTGTTCAGATAGTCCGATGACCATATTTACTGCCAACATATCCATGGATCTCTTGGGTCGCTTCCCAAAGATTCACCGTTGAGATTTGACTCGAAAAGAATTAATCTGGGATTAATTATGAGAGAGAAAAATTAATCTGGGATTAATTACGGCAATAAATTAATCTGGGATTAATTATCAAAGATAAAATTAATATGGGATTAATTACGTCAAGAATTAATCTGGGATTAATTCGACTAGAAGAGAGAACGCGATTAATTTGGAATTAATCGGAAAAATAAATTTGATAGTAAAATTGGATTTTACTATTTAATTTAATTAATTGGGCTAAAATAATATCTTAGATATATTAATTGAAATTGGATTTCAATGCGAAATTAAAATTGGATTTTAATTCGTGCAAATGAATTAATTTAGAATTAATTCGCTAGTGACTTTAATAATAATTTTGCGAGTCATTATTATTTAATTAAATTGGATTTAATTACGTCGCAATGGTAAATTCGTTTAATTCGGAATTAAACGAACCCGGGCCCGAGCGAAGTTGCGTGTTGGATTGTCCGACTTAAATTTGGAATTTAAAGTGGGGCCCATCAACTTACATCAATGTGTTTGACATTTGATGGAATTTGGTAATGGTTGTGTAAGGCTTGGATTGCTTGTAGAATACATAAACCAAAACCAACACTCAAACTTGGTATAAATTAATTTGGTCAACTTTGGAAGTTAAGCAAGTTACTACTCACAGCAAACAAAACTCTTTCTTCTCTCCCTAGCCATGGCCGAAACTTAGCTTCCTTGGAGGGAAAAAATTTTCTTTCATTTTTTGTTCTTGCTAGCACAAAAAGGAGTGAATCAAGGTGATATGGCAACTCACCCAAGTGTTGGAAACACACTACAAAGGCTTGGAGCTTCCATTACATCCATGAAAATTTTGATTTTCTCTACCAAGCATTGTGAGTATTTCCACCACTCATCTTGTTTATTCACACATAAATGAACTTAGAGATCTTGTGCCATGTTCTAGGAAAACTAACAATGGTATCAGAGCCATCTTAAGTTTGATTTGAATCTAGGGTTCATATACTTTAAATTTGGGATTTTGTGTTTGGAGCATGATTTGCCGTAATTGGTTGTTGGGTTATGTTTGTATGATGATGAATTGGATTTGTGCATCTTTGATTTTGTGAAAAATTGATTGGATGAATTTTCCCCAAAATATACCCTTGGCCGATTATAAACCCTAGTTGTATCATGGTAATTTTTTGATTTTAGACTACTGGATATGTTTAAAACATGAAATGAATATTGATTGTTGATTTAATTTGATTGCAATCAAAATTGGATATTATTTCCCTAAATTGTCGTGAACCCTAAGCATGTTGGAATGAATTGTTTTGCTTCAATTTGTGTTAGACATGAATTGGAATTATTGAGCATGATTAATTGATTTAATTAGTGTTTTGGAAACATTAGATTAGTTTATTAATTATATTAATTACACTTGAAGATTGGATTAATATGTAATTTGGAATAATGTATTAATTTAATTGTTGTAATTGGGCTTAATGGGATTGGTTGGGCCAATTTTGGTTTTGGACAATTGGGTTGGATCCAATTGGGCCTAAAACCATTTCCATAAAGTCCAAATATGACAATTGAGCCTTTAAATAATTTAATTGGGCCTAAATTGATTTTTGGAAAAAAGAATGATTCCTTAATTGGGTCTTGGCATTTGGGTTTGATCCATATTGGCCAAAGCCCATGCCTTAAGAATTAATTAAAAGCCAATTGGACTTTAATTGAATAGTATTGGATGCTAATTGGGCCTTTGAGACCCAATTGGATTGGATTTGGAATCCAAGTCCTTAAAGGAACTATTGAAGGTGTAATTGTTTAATTTGGAATTAAACATGAATTAATATTGGATACAATTTAAATTGGATTTGAAATTGTAGTTTGATATAATTCAAGAATACGTACTTTGAGTATTTATTCTAAACGAGTTGGACTCGCGCAAATCAAATCGTTGTTTGAACATTGGATGATCATTAATTCAAAGATTAATTAATTGGATTAGATTGATTGAATAACATGCTTTGTGTGAATACATGGATGTATTGTATGAATAATGTATATCAGATGGATATTAGAAGGGTGAGGGCAATTTTGGAAATTGTTGTAATAAATTTAGAATTTATTAAATTGGACCTGTATGTCCAGCCTATTGTCTCTATTATCTTTGTATTTCTCTTCTCTCCAATTCCCCTCAATGTAAATGAGGTTTCTTTAGAAGTATTATGTAATTGGGTAGAAGTATGAATAATGCTAGCGGGAGAGAGGAAAATGAGAGATTTGTTCTAGGAATAAATTTGTTATATATCCATCCGCATATCATTATTATTTTATTTCGTGCCTTATTATGCTTTTAGAATGCATGCTTAAGGGTGTATGATGAGACCTAATCAAAGATAATAAATTGGCTGCCAATTTACGCGAAAAACCCTCAAACAATATTAAGCGTTTTTCCTTCAATTGAGTGGTTCTCTCTCAAGATCCAAGATTGGCATTGGTTTGTTGGCCAAAGTCAAGACCTTTGTCCATCGCGGATGTGTTTGAACCGCATAAGCTTTGTTCCATATCGTATGTCTTGGGAGGTTGTGACTTGGTGGCCAAAGTCAAGGTCACTTCTTATTCATCGACTTCGATTACGAAGCTTTCCCACTATCAATGGGTCATGCTTAACTAGAATCATTAAGCTTGTTGAGCCAAAGCCAAGGCTTAGTTGATTTAGAGGAAAATGTTAGGAAATATATTGGATATATTTACAGATATTGGATATATGTTTCGGACTTGGAGGTCCACCTACTGGATCTAGGAATTGGATGGGATCCAATTGATCTTAGAGATCTACCTAGTTAAGTTTCATACAACTTATTGGCCAAAGTCAAGGTTGTGTGTTATTTAACGGGATTCTAGCCCACTAGGAATCTAGGTTTCCCGGGTACTCCACAGAGGGTTAGAGGCTCACCAAAAAATAGTGGGAGGCAAGTATTAAATTTCCAATTTCGTTTAGATACTTGCCAACACACGCTCTTTTATTTTATTTATCGTTGTTATAGATATATTAGTTGGACTAATATTAAATATTGCTTTCTTTGAACAGTTAGACTGTACAACACATTACTCAACTTGCAGTTGGTTATATAGTTGGACTTTAGTAACCATTACATTTTGAGTGTACCCAAAATCGTTGACTGGATATTCAGACTATAGAAATCAAGATGACTGAAATATTAGCGTTAAAGGACATAATGCTAGGTGAAAATGTCTTTAACGACATAATTTTCCAGATTGGAAATGAATCTCAGAATAGTCTTGAGAGCCGAGAAGTTACTATATTTGATAGAACGACCTCTCGGGCCTAAGCCTGGAGTTGAGCAAATAGTAGAGCATGAGTTGTGGAAGACTCATCGTGATGAAAACTTTAGTGCTCAATCCATCATGCTTGCCGCAATGACTCCTTAATTTCGTTGTCAGAACTAAGGATTAGATCATTATACCATGATGTTGAAATTGAAGGATCTTCACAGATCTAACCTTAGATCTTAGAAGTATGAATTGCAAAAGAAGCTCTTTCGCTCGCGTATGTCAGAGGGTACATCTGTCGAGCACTAGGTGTCGCAGATGATTGCTGACATCAAACAACTAGGTTAGCGGGGCATTACCTACGAGGTCGAGACTTCTATAGATTTGATCTTATAGTCTCTGCCCGAATGCTGGGGTGGGTTCATTATGAACCAAGAGAAAACTCTTGGAGAGTTAATGGCTATGCCCAAGGAGGCAGAGCCAGAGCTTCCAGAAGGGCAAGAAGCGCAAGACACATCTTACTTCGACATCCGAGAAGGCCAAGGCTTGGCCGAAGGCTTCTAGGGGTGTGAAGAAAAAGGGTAAAGGTAAAATCGTCATAATCTTCTGGGAAGACAAAAGACATATCCCAAGATGTCTGCCTAAATTGTGGCAAACGGGTTCATTGGAAGCGTGACTGTCGTATGGACAAGGCAGACATGAAGGAAGTGAAGTCAGACAAGGCTGCGACTTTAGGTATATTTGTTATAAACATGTCCACTACTGGTTTTAAAATTGGATTTTTAATACTGGATGTGGTACATACATATGTACTAATGTGCGGGATCTGTTGATTAGCAAGAGACTGGCTTCAGATGAGATCGAACTGCGAGTCAGAAACAGGACGAGAGTCGCTATTTTGGCCATGGGAACCTATGTTTTGGAACTGCCATTTGGGCATGTACTTAAATTAGAAAACTGTTATAATGTACCTAGTTTGACTAGAAACATTATCTCTATATCTAGTTTAACCCGTTGCGGGTATACCTTTATGTTTAAGAACCCTGAGTGTTTTGTTTATAAAGATGATATTAAGATATACACATTAGATGTGAATAACAATATTTATATTCTGAATATAAACAAATCTCATACATATAACATGACAAACAAATGGCTCAAACTGAATTAATCAGATTAGACTTATTTGTGGCATTGTTGTCTGGGACACATTAACAAGACTCGTATATCCACACTTTCGCAGGGTGGATACTAGGATGGATTTGATCCAAATTCAAATGATGCCTTCGAATCTTGTTCATTAGGCAAAGTGCCTAAATCGCCTTTTATTGGTAAAGCTGTACGAGCCACCGAACTATTAGCATCGTTCATGGTGACATATGTGGGCCAATGTCTAGCTAGGCTAGAGGTGGTTATGAATACTTCGTAACCTTTACGGATGTTGCATCACGTTATGGTTATGTGTATCTTATGACACACAAATCAGAAACTTTTGATATATTCAAAGAGTTTCGACATGAAGTAGAAAAAAAAACGGTCAAAAGTATTAAGATATTATGGTTGGACCGTAGTGGAAAATACTTTAGCAATAAGTTTCTCGATTACGTGAAAAAGTATAGTATTCTTTCACAGTGGACTCCTCCCAGAACACCTCAATTGAGTGGTGTGTCCGAATGGAGAAACTGAACTTTGTTGGACATGGTAAGGTTAATGATGAGTCGCACTGAGCTACCAATTTCCTTCACGAGATACGCATTGAACAGTGCAACACTTATTTTGAATAAGGTTCCATCAAAGTTTGTTGGACAGACTCCATATTAAATATGGACAGGAAATAAACCGGGTTTCTCATTCTTGATGATTTGGGAATGTTGGGCATATGTTTGGATGATACCAAACTACAACCCAAATTGGATAAGTGCCCATTTGTAATTGGTTATCCTAAAGAAACTAATTCCACAACTCTTAAGAGAACAAAAATATTTGTCGCTCTCCATGCGGTTTTCCTAAGAGGAATACCTTAATGCAGTGGTAAGTGGGAAGAAAGTAGAACTCGATGAAAATCAGAGTGATATTGTTCCTGGCACCGATCCCTTAACGGAACACGAACAGTTCATCAGGGATGAATCTGTACCATAATCTTCTAATACAAAAGAACCGCGTAGGTCGGAGAGAGTCAGGAAACAACCTAAAAGGTATGGGTTTTTGATCTCACCTCATGTAGATGTCAATCTTATTGAGGAAGACGAATAGACTACATATAAGGAAACGATACAAGGTATCGACTCCACTTTATGGCAAGGTGCCATGATAGTATGAAATAGATTCCATATACACAACCAAGTTTAGACACTGGTTGATGTACCAGAAGGTATTGTGCCTATTATTAGCAAATGGGTCTTCATGGTGAAGACAAACATGGATGGCGACATACAAACGTACAAAGCTAGGCTTGTAGCGAAAGGGTATCGTCATCAACATGGTGTCGATTACGATGAAACCTTTTACCCGTTGCCATGATTAAATCCATTCAGATAATGCTTGCTAATGCTGCATATTTCAATTATGAAATATGGCAGATGGACGTCAAAACCGCTTTCCTTAACGAAAACCTTTTGGAGGATGTTTACAACAGCCTGACTGTTTTTTCGTACCATAATATGTAAACAAAGTTTGAAAGTTAAATCGATCAATTTATGGATTGAAGCAAGCATTGTGTTCTTGGAACCAACGTTTTAATGAGATCATAATGGTATATGGTTTCATTCAAAACGAAAATGATTCTTGTGTATTTAAGAAGGTTAATGGGAGCGCAGTGACAATGATTGTCCTATTCGTTGATGATGTATTGCTTCTTAGCAATAACATTCCCATACTAAAATCGTTGAAAGCTTGGCTTTCATTAAAATTCTCCATAGAAATACTTGGGAGATGCAACATTTATTCTAGGAATAAACGCGTACATTGAAATATATGTATGCGACCCGGTGTCTAATATGCTTTGAGCATGTGGAGTCACAATCAGGCCGATCCAGGTGATGGTCACTGGATTGATGTAAAGAATATCCTTGAGTATCTTAGATGAACTAAGGATGATTTCTTAATTTATGGAGAAGGATAACTTGAGGTGATTGGGTTCACCGACGCAAGTTTCCTAACCGATAAAGACGACTGTATGTCGCAATAAGGGTACATATTCTTGTTGAACAACGGAACAGTGAACTGGAAATCTTCCAAGCAAGATACTGTTGCCAATTCAACTAAAGCGGATTATATTGCTGTAGCTGAGGCAGCATAAGAAACATTTTGGATCCATAAAATTCCTAATTAGATTAGGAAGAAGTTTTGTTAGCAGCTGAGTTAGGCTATAGCGCAGGCTAAAGAATTATGGTCTTATCAACGATCCAAGTATGTACTTAGACGGTTTTATCTGATTCTTGAGATCATACATCGTGGCGATGTGATGATCGAATAAATCGTATTAGATGATAACCTTGTAAATCCGCTAGCAAAAGTGATATCTCAGCATAAGTATGAGCGACCTGTACATAGTTCAGGTGTTAGACACTTGAGTGATTGGCTATAGGCCAAGTGGGAGATTGTTGGACAATTATGACCTATATCATCACTATTTTATAAAGGACATGGTGTTCTTGTACAAAATTAACTATGTGACAAAGGAAATTGCTCTTTTGTCATTTGTAATTTGATTACCTGGATATATAAATGATAAAAGTCCATATGATTAGTACCAGATTAATAAGATATGAGACAATATTAATCCATAAAAGATTTAATCATTAAATATCCATAGTCGTAGTATTATCGAGACTGGACATCGATAATGCGGAATAGGCTAGTATTGCACTTGTGCGCGTTATGGAAGCGTAACGACATAGTTCTCATATATTTAAGTATTGGATACGTATGCAAATATGATAAGAGGTTCTATTTACCGATGGTACGGGAATAGCTTCGCTCTGGATAGACCCCTCAGAATCCCATTCGTAGTATGACTATGTGTCTATGGGAATCCGAATCAGGGTAGGTGTATTTGGTCTTAACCTAAGACTTGCATCGCTAATACTTGCGACAATCAGTATACTTTGGTTTTGGTCATCCGGGGCTTTAACAGGTTCTGTGTACGCCTCTTATGGTTATACTAAGAATCGTAGTGTATTGGGTGTGATGTCAAGATGAAAGTATCACTTCAGTCATATGGAGCTGATGGTCACGCAGTGATACAGAAATGGTACTCTTAAGTGTTGCAGTCATCGCGATAATATGACTAGGTCATGATTATCCGATTATAGAGACTAGTTGCATGTGATCCGATATATGCTTCGTATGGGGCAGACACAATTCCAGCCCCAGGCTTAGCATGTGATATTCGATACTGGATCATAATATACAATACATGTTAGGGATATGCCCTATACCCAACTTGTGGATGGGCTATATGTACATGTATTTGTAATATTTTCATTAATTAATAAAATGGCAATCTTTATTATACGTGTCTTACATAAATTATATGAATCATCAAACACTGTAATGAAGCCCTTGGAGTAATAAGATGATGGATTCCACGCCTTATGAGAATCATTACTTTTAAACGTTCATAGTCATAGTTTTGTGAATGATCTGGGCGTTCACAAAGCGGAGAGACTAGCATGATGATATGATCCGCCCTTCAATGGGGTAGCCGATCTCATAGGCTACTAGCGGAGATCCGTCCGCTTGGTGTATCACATGGATGCATGAGTTGCTCGTGTCCATCGAACTGACTGCCGAAAGTTTTCACATGGAGTGTTTATCCCATGTGTCTGTGAGAACTTTCATGTATCGATTGTATGACTAGTCCTTAGACTTGAGGTCTTTATAATCTTATGTGTGGATCAAATGACTTTGACATTCTCCTTCCCCGGTTCCAAAGATCTGGTCATAAGGGTATGATTGGGTCATTTGTTGAAACACATGAAGTTTGTAAAGATACAATAGAGAATCGCCACTCTATCGGATAATATTTTCTTATAAGAGTAGTATTCCAGTTCGCGGGTTGATATGTATGATCAGTGCTTGAGACTGTGGCCGCAGCGGAAGAATCATGTGAGATTCTTGGGTTAGCATGATTCATGACACTATCAACATCACATCTTTGACTATATGGATAGACATTTTCCATACCTTAGGTCAAACGATGGGGATACAGTGAGGCGAGAGACCGTATCAGATGTAAATCGCATACATAATAGGTATATATATCTTTCCTTCTCAATTGGGGGCCTTGGCATGTTGCTAGATGTCATCCTTGGTCCTTGAAATCGAACGACCATCTGATCGGAGGATAATTTAGGTTCGATTAAATTATCACGATTCATTTCATGTCCAACTTGAGGGGAACCCAAAAGGTCACACACAACAAAGTCGAAATAAATGGTTAATAGTGCACAGTACAAATTTAACAGCATATATGATTGCTGTAGGAATTGTTCATAAATGGTTCAATGTGTTTAATTATTGAACAAATTGTTGGACAAAATGACCCATAGCGTCACTATTTGCACAGATCATTGTGTTGTTGTAGCAAATTAACTATGTGACAAGGAAATTGTACTCTCATCAATTGTGATTAGATCACCATAGATATATAAATGAAGAGAGGTCCCTATGATTAGTTCCTGGACTGAGAATGATATGAGACAGTATCAGTCCCCGAAGGATTAATCATTAAATATCCCTAGCCGGAGTATTATCGAGACTGGACATCGATAATGCGAAATAGGCTAGTATTGCACTTGTGTGCGTTGTGAGGGCACAACGGCATAGTTCTCATATATATAAGTATTGGATACTTATGCAAGTGCGATAGGAGGTCGTGTTTCACCGATGGTACGGGAAACAGCTTCGCTATGGATAGACCCCTCGGAATCCCATTGGTATTATGACTATGTGTCTATGGGAGGCCGAAATCATGGTAGGTGTGTATAGTCTTAACCTGAGACTTGCATCGCTAATACTTGCGATAATCGGTAGACTTGGTCTTGGTGGTACAGGGCTTTAACCGGTTCTGCGTACACCACTTCTGGGTTTATCAGAGAGTCGTAGTGTATTGGGTGTGATGTCGAGACGGAAGTATCACTTCAGTCATAGTGGAGATGATGTCACGCAGGATACGGTACTAGTGCTCTTGAGTGTTGCGCAACCAATCGGGATATTGTGACCAGGTCATGAAGATCCG
>SKCR01033026.1:0-43173 GCA_019454045.1 Zanthoxylum bungeanum | reverse complement strand
TCCTGAGAGGTTGGAATTTCCCCAGCTCGAGTTATTTTTGTTGTCTGATGAGTATGGCAGCTCTGCAAATCCCTGACCTCCTTTTTGAAGGGATGAAACAACTCAAAGTTTTGAATCTTACCAAATTTTGGTTCCCTTCACTACCTTCATCACTCGGTTGTCTCATTAATCTTCAAACACTGTGTTTAGAGAGTTGCCAACTACAAGATATAGCAATGGTTGGCCAGCTAAAGAAATTAGAGATTCTCAGCTTTAGAGATTCGCACGAGTATTGTCGATGTAGGATGCCAGAGACATAGCTAACAGTCATTTCTTGTGATCTCGAAGTATCTGGATCCCAATAACATAACTGGCATCTCCCAAATCTTTCATTTAGAGGCCACAAAGCAGAGAAGAATACCCAAAACAAGACAAGAATCATAGTCTTATTCTGAATCGAGGATTGAAGCGTATGACCTGACCGCGAGTTTTTTTTCATTTTCTCTTTCTGTTTATTTCTTATGAGTTATTGTTTTGTATTAATGAATTATTTGAGCTTAATGGACATTATGTGAAACTAATTTATTAGTCTAGGATTATAATTGATCCAATGCATGATACTTAATTAAATTGCATCTTTTTATTCTTTTGAGGTTGCGATTGGATTCTTTATTATTCTATATTCTTATTGTAATAGGTAGTTATGATTGAAAGTACCTACAAGCAATAGCGACAAACTCTCTCTTTACCCAAGAGGGGGGTGAATTGGGTTATCGCTACAAATGCGGAATTATAAAATCTTTGCCGATTTTAAGCTCTTATTACCAAATAGGCTCTTAGGTTAATTTTCTCTATTGTAAATAATAACCTATATGCAAGTTTTCAATTCAATAATATAAATGTAAATAAAACATGCAAATAAGTAAAAGTTAAGAGAAAGAGAAATCGACACCGAGATTTATAGTGGTTCGGCCAAACGTGCCTACGTCCACTCCCCCAAGCCTCGCTTGAAGATTTCCACTAAAATCCGAGTTTTGTCGTGGCTCACTCGTAACAAGAGTTTTCCGCAAAGGTGCACTCCAAACCTTTTACAACTTTGAGTTTTGTTCGTAGGCGTACTCACAACCTTTACAACTTTGAGTTTTGTTCGTAGGTGCACTCACAACCTTTACAACTTACCCAAACTATGGGATTTCACAAACCGCAAGTGTTTTTGATAAAGAAATTGTAAAACACACTTGGGCACTCACAAATATAATGAAGATTGTGTGAGATGCAAACCCAAGTGATCTAAGCTCACTAAATGATATGAAGATGTGTGTGAGCTTGTATGAGTGTTTAAGTGTATGAAGGTTTAAGACACTCTTGTATTTGCTTTAGAGAATGTGTATGAAGGTTTTCTAAGTCTCTAACTTGAGGCAAAGGAGTTAGGGTTCTATTTATAATAAAATGCAAAGCTTTAGCCAACTCACAGCGAGACCCGTCGAGGAAACCGGCGAGGAAACCGGCATGCCGGTCTAGGGCTCCAACGGTAACATAACGTTAAAAAAACTAGCCGTTGGACCGGCGAGCAAACCGGCGAGGATACCGGCGAGGAGACCGGCGAGGAGCTCCCTGGTTCCAGAGAGCATATTTTCTCAGCTAAAACCGGCATGGAGGAGGCGAGCAAACCGGCATGGGGACCGGCATGGAGCTCCCTGGTTTCAGTATGTGCATGACCAGTCAAGACTGACGACACTTGGTATTTTGGCCATAACTTCCTCTAGAAAATTCCAAATCATGATTTGTAAATTTCTACATACACTAGACACATAGATCTAGCTTCTGTAAAAAATTCAGCTCCAAAAACATTAAGATGAATTTTATGGAATTTTTCTAATGTGACGTGTACGCAGAAAACGCACATCTGAACATGTTGTACTAAAAAGGCTCTAGCAAAAGTTCTATGCATCGGAATTATGTTCCGTTTGAACCGTAGCAAACTAGAGACACATATCTATCTAACGGTATATCATTTGAAGTTTAATTCAACCGTTTAATAGTTTTTGGAAGATCATTTACCGATGCACTTGTGCATAGAAATTCATTTTTGTGCAAATAAAGTGCAAATGATTCTTAAAGCATTCTAATCCATTTTAAATGCAAGTGATGCAAAATGTATGATTCCTAAGAGCTTTAGATCACTTGAGTAAACTCACTTACAATAAAATTTAGCTCTTAATCATTATCTTCGATTGCCGCTAGTCTTCATATTCTCGCTCTTCACCCCTTATGCTTCGACACTTTTTGTATTGCTTCGTGTTTGCACGTCGAAGTCGTCAATTGCGTTGACGTCATCAAAATCTAATTACGCGACCAAGTCGCCAACAATGATAAACTCTAAGGAACTTGAAAATTCGAATTTGGGGTTTAGCCTTAGGAATTAATAGCGCGTGATCGTATTTTTAGAATCGATTTTCATGCAGGATAGAAATATACCTACAGAGAATACATAGTAAATATTAAAATTTGAACTTAATGAATCTGACTTAGATTAATAATCATAGGAATATAGGTAATTGAATTAAGTTGGGCGTGTCTACTTAACTATCGAAATAGACTTATAGATACTTTCGTGTTATAGGTTAATAATCCATAATAATTACTCAAATGAATGAAGAGTGCATAAATTTGTTAGTGTGCTTGGTGAAGTTACAACCCTAGGTTTTTACTTGCATAAGGTTTTCCAAATTACTTTATTTTCTGTCTGTTTATTTTTTTAATTAATTAATCAGTCAACTCCATTATATCATTAACCCATTTGTTTAGTCTTAGAAAAGTAGGTTTAGTTCCAAGAACTAATAGGATTAATAATAAGTTCATGTGGGTTCTATATCTTTTATATTACTATAGTGATATGTTCGCTTGCGTGTAAATTCGCGAATAATTAACACCAAAAGTCTTTCTTTTCTCTCTGTGAGACACCTACCACAATTATTATTATTACAATTATTATTATTATTATTTAAGACGAAAAGAAAGAATATTTACCATTGTTTTAATTTTAGTTATATTAAATTATAAAGTTAATTCAGATCTGAATATTTTAAGGGAAAACCAGGCAAAAAAATAATGTCTATATTATCATAATATTGAAATCTAGTCAAGATCATCAGATCCATATCTGGAAAAAAAAATCGGGTTTAAGAAACTGAAAGGGCAATGAATGTTGAATATCAATAAACTACTCCAATTATTTTCTGGATTAACAAAAAAAAGATTACTAAATTGATATATATAATATGTGTCTAGAGATTGCAGTAAGACTTATATCCGTCCCGGATCCGCATAAACCCGTACGATCTGGGTTCGAAATTAAAAAATTCGGACTTGGGTCTTAAAAATTAAATAAGTAGATATTTTTTAATTTTTTTAATGTATTTTCTAATTTTTAAATGGAACGAGAATAAATTTTTAAAAATTATGTATGTATATCCCATAATAATAAGAGTTATTTACGTTTCACTACTAAAGTTATGATCAAATAACAATTGGGTACTATGAATATTAACATATTACATTTTACTACTAAACTTATAAAAATTTAACATTTTACTACTTTTCCATCCAAATCGTTAGTTGACCGTTAGTTGACCATGACATCATATTGATATCCTAAGGATAAAAGAGTCTTAACACACACATTATTATAAATTATAAATATTATAATCAACAGTGGTAATCGTACGGCTGAATATTGGAAATAATGATTTTGAGTATATCTCTTTTATTGTTATACTTTAAAGTATTTTGGTTATTATGAGAATTTTAATTATTAAATTATTTGGTAAATTAAATTCTTTATTTTATTGGGTTATATGGATAATTTAGAGATTGAAGTATTTTTATATAATGTGATTGTTGATTGTATTTCTTTTATTGTTATATATAAGATTTAGATATGTTTTTTTAAGAGTATAATTATAATTTTCACTTTTATTTTATTTGGAAAAAAAAAAACAGCATTTTTAAAGGTCAACTGACGGTCAACTAACGGTTTGGATGGAAAAGTAGTAAAATGTTAAATTTTTATAAGTTTAGTAGTAAAATGTAATATGTTAATATTCATAGTACCCAATTGTTATTTGATCATAACTTTAGTAGTAAAATGTAAATAACCCTAATAATAATTAGAGGTAGGTGGGAAAGAGGGAAAAAAGTGTCAGAGAAATAAAAAAGACTTCGCTGTTGACTCTTATGTCCACGTAGTCTTCACGCCATGCAACGATAACACACACTCGCTTCCAATAATTGATTCTTGGTTTGGTTTCACTTTCTTCCAATTACAGAAGAACTCATCAGAACAGATCTGCAATCAATCAGGTTTCATGTGTATTTGCTCTAAGGTTTTCAGAATTATTTTCTTTAATTGTTTGTTTCTCATTGTGTCTACTTTCCGGAATTACTTTCTTTAATTGTTTGTTTCTCATTTACGAATTATTTTCATGTAGTTGTGATCCGCTGCTGAAAAATACTTTCCTTTTCTGTTTTTTTTTTTTATGATTTTGTTTGTTTATTCAGTATTATATATTCTTAATTCACTTCTAGTATGTCAAGAATCATATTTATATTAATTTTATAGTTTTTTTTTTCTGTTATTTTTTCTTCATACTGTCTTTGGTCGTTGTTTGGCTTTACTTTGTTATTCTTTTTTAAAAATTTATTCTTTTATTTTTTCATGAAAATTCAGAAGAAACAGGGCAATGGCAGCAGAGCTAGGTAGTGCAGCTGTTTCCGGAGTTGCATCAAAAGTTGCAGAGGAATGGTTTGATTCCATTAAACGGGAGATATCTTATGTGTTCAAGTACCAGAGCTACATAGATGTCTTAAAGAATCAATTGAAGGAGCTGGAAGGTAAAAGACAGATGGTGGAGGAACCAGTTAACCATGCCAAACGACAAGGCGATGAGATTTAC
Source organism: Zanthoxylum bungeanum (assembly GCA_019454045.1). Taxonomy (NCBI): domain Eukaryota; kingdom Viridiplantae; phylum Streptophyta; class Magnoliopsida; order Sapindales; family Rutaceae; genus Zanthoxylum; species Zanthoxylum bungeanum. The sequence continues at coordinate 38,239 of SKCR01033026.1, read as the reverse complement.
GAGGCTGTTGACGACTGGCTAAAAAGTGTCGATGAATTCACTGAAAAGGTTGCAAAACTCAGTGAAGATGAAGCAAAGATGCGCTGTTTCAAAGGGTTGTGTCCGAATTTGTTCAAGCGTTACAGTCTCAGCAAGCAAGCGGTGAAGGCAACAAAAGAAGGTGCTGATCTATTGGGCAAAGGCAACTTCAATAATGTTTCCTACCGTCCTGCTGGAGACTTGAAGAGGCAAGTGGAGGAGTTGAAATTTCTAAGACAAAGGGTGGAAAAAGACATTGAGCGTGCTGAAAGACAAGGGGAGGAGATATTTGAAGATGTTAGAATTTGGTTGATTCGCGTGAAAGACTTAGATGACAAAGCAGTCAATGCAGCAGAAGAAGTTGGCAATCTCTTGAGAAAAGGCAACTTCACTAATGTTTCCTACCGTCCTGCCCTGGAGAAGACAGAACTGGTGCGTGTCAGAGGTTACGAGCAATTTGATTCAAGGCTGAAAGTTTTCCAGGATGTGATGGAGGTACTGAATGATTCTGATGTCGACATGATTGGAGTCTACGGTATGGGTGGCGTGGGCAAAACCACGCTAGTCAAACAAGTTGCTAGAAAAGTGATTGAAGACAAGTTATTTGATGACGTAGCTATGGCCGAGGTAACTCAAAACCCAGATTATAGAAAGATTCAAGACAAAATTGCTCGTGATTTAGGTCTGGAGTTTGGACAGAAGAGAGTATGGTCCGGAGGGCTGATCTGCTACGTGTAAGATTGAAAAAGAAGAAGGGTACTCATAATATTGGATAACATTTGGACAAAATTTGAGTTTGATGATGTTGGAATTCCTTTTAGGGATGATGAGAATCAAAGAAAGAATGATCAGAGACGATGCACGATAATTTTGACATCTAGAAGTCGAGATTTATTGTCCAATGATATGAATTCTCTAAAGAATTTTCCAATTGAAGTTTTATCTAACAGAGAAGCAGAGCATTTGTTTGAGAAGATAGTGGGTGATTCAGCAAGACAATCTGATTTTCAACGTATTGGACATGAGATTGTTTGAAGATGTGGAGGTCTGCCAGTTGCTCTAAATACAATTGCAAATGCACTGAAAAACAAGAGTCTACTCATTTGGAATGATGCGTTGGATCAGATAAGAAATTCCAATCCAAGAGAAATTCATGGAATGGAGGCAAATGTATACTCTCTTTCCATAGAGTTGAGTTACAACTTCTTGGAAAGCGATGAAGCAAAACATTTGTTTCTTCTGTGCAGTTTACTTAGAGCATGTCATTGCTTATAATTTCCTTCCTTGTTAAGATATGGTATGGGTTTGGGTTTGTTAAAAATGTTCGCTCATTGAAATCAGCAAGGTATAGAGTGCATAAGTTGATCGACAATCTCAAAGCTTCATGCTTATTGTTGGATGGTGATGCTGAAGATGAAATTAAAATGCATGACATCATTTGTGCTGTTGCTGTATCAATTGCCGAAGAGGAGGAGCTTATGTTTAATATTCAAAATATTTCTGACTTGACGGAGGAGCGAATAAATAAAAATTCAACTGCTATTTCTGTACCATATAATATTCAAGAGCTTCCTGAGGAGAGGTTGGAATTTCCACAGCTCAAGTTTTTGTTGTTGCGTGCTGAGTATGGCAGCTCTCTGCAAATCCCAGACTTCCTTTTTGAAGGGATGAAACAACTCAAAGTTTTGAATCTTACCAGATTTCAGTTACCTTCATCACTCGGTTGTCTCATTAATCTTCAAACACTGTGTTTAGAGAGTTGCCAACTACAAGATATAGCAATGGTTGGCCAGCTAAAGAAATTAGAGATTCTCAGCTTTCGATATTCTAATATTGAGCAGTTGCCTGCTGAAATTGGACAACTGAGGCATTTACAGTTGCTAGATTTGACCTATTGTAATCGCCTTAGGGTGATACCACCAAATGTGATATCAAAATTATCTCGATTAGAAGAATTGTATATGGGTGATAGCTTTACGAAATGGGAGAAGGAAGGAGGTGGAAATGCCAGTCTTGTTGAGTTGAAGGGATTATCAAACCTAACAACTTTGGACATAAATATTCCGAGTGCCGAAATTATACCGCAGGATTTGGTCTCTGTAGAGTTGGAAAGATTTTGGATATCTGTAGGAAAGGGGCGAGACTGGTATTATAAATATAAAATATCAAGATTTATGGAACTTGTTGGGCTAGAAAAAATCACTCTTTTTGGGATGAAAATGTTGGTAAAGGGAACTGAAGATCTCTTTCTAAAAAAACTCGAAGGTTTACAAAATATTGTTGATGAATTAGACGATAAAGAAGGTTTTCCACGATTGAAGCATATTCGTATAGAGATTTCACACATTGTCAGCTTAGTGGGACAGGTTCCTTACAAAGTCTTCCCCTTACTGGAGTCATTGTCTCTTAGTAATTTGATCAACTTGGAGAAAGTATGTCAAGGCCAACTGACGGACAATCAATCTTTCAGCAACTTAATGATTATAAAAGTAAGAGAATGTCATAGACTGAAGCATCTCTTCTCTTTCTCCATGGCCAAAAACCTATTGCGGCTTCAAAAGATAGAAGTGGGTGATTGCAACAACCTGGAAATGATTGTTGGTAAGTGTTGGAAGAATTTATGCGATTATTGACTTTAGCCAAATTACTTAACGACAGAGGTTTTATGTTGTTTTGGTTCACAGGACCCGACATGGAGAAATCAACTACGACTTTTGGTTCAGAGGATGATTCGGTATAGAAATTAAAATATGTTGATAAATTTATGTTGAGTTATTATCATATTTTTAATTTAAATATCAAAAGAAAATTGGACGGTTGATGGAACAAAAACAAATTTATTTTGCAGGTTATTTTTCCATGTTTGGAGGAGCTGGAGCTTTTCTCATTAACTTCTATCGAAAATATATGTCACAATCAATTTCAGTTTCAGTATCAAAACTTAAAAAAAGTAGAATTGAGAATTGTAAGGGTCTGAAATATATATTTTCATATTCTATGGTTAGTAGTTTTGTGCAGCTCGAACATCTTGAAATATATAGATGCGAGTCAATGGAGGCTATAGTAGTCGACACCACCTCCACGAGATTAGGAAGAGATGAAGGAAAGTTGATTAAAATGATTTTTCCTAAACTAAACTATCTGGGACTTGAGGAGCTTCCAAAATTGACAAGTTTTGCCATAGGCATGGCTGTTCATTCAATTGAATTCCCCTCTTTGTCGAAGCTTAAAATTGTAGATTGTCCTAATTTGATAAGATTCATCTCCATGAACTCATTAGATGACAACATTCTCACCGAAACGCAACCTCATCATTTCTTTGATGAAAAGGTATTTTTTTAATATTATTTATTTTGTACAATAATTATTCTCTTTTCCTTTGTCTTCTTTCTTATCTTGCAATTTAATTTGAATATTGTTAATTATCAATTGATTGTGTCATTAATTAATTAATTGTATTGAATTTTTAATTTATGTTTACATTTATTTATTTCAAGTATGGTTTATAACAATGGTAGACAAATTTATATAAGTTGATAAATTATGTTGAATTAGTATCATATTCTTAATTTAATATCAAAATAAAATTGGACGGTTGTTGAAGGAACAAAAACGAATTTGTTTTGTAGGTTATTTTTCCAAGTTTGGAGGGGTTGGAACTTGGGTTGGAACTTCAATCATTAACTTCTATCGAAAATATATGGCACATTCAGTTTCAATACCGAATCATCCTAGTTTACAGTTTACATTCTTAATTTACATTTTCATTCTAGTTTATAGGTCTTAGCACATTAAAATTAACAATATTATTGTTTAAACATGATTCAACATCATAGTAATTTACTTCAAATTTTTGCAGGTTAGTTTTCCAAGTTTGAAGGAGCTGATACTTGACTCAACTTTAATTCTATCGAGAATATATGTCACAATCTGCAGTTTCAGTATCAAAACTTAAAAAAAGTAACCTTGAGGAATTGTAAGGGGAAATATATGTTTTCATATTCTATGGTTAATAGTCTTGTGCAGCTCGAGCATCTTGAAATATATGAATGCGAGTCAATGGAAGCGGTAGTAGTCGACACCATCTCCACGGGGTTAGGAGGAAGAGATGAAGGAATGTTGATTGAAATGGTTTTTCCTAAATTAAACTATATGAGTCTCTCGAGGCTTCCAAAACTAACAAGCTTTGCCATAGGCATGGTTATTCATTCAATTGAATTCCCGTCTTTGTTGACGCTTGTAATTACACGTTGTCCTAATTTGATAAGATTCATCTCCATGAACTCATTGGATGACGACATTCTCGCTGAAACACAACCTCGTCATTTCTTTGATGAAAAGGTAATTTTTTTAATATTATTTATTTTGTACAATATTAATTCTCTTTTCCTCGTGTCCTTTTTCTTATCTTGCAATTTAATTAATATCTCTAATTTAAATATTGTTATTCATCAATTAAATATGTCATTTATTAATTAATTAATTGCATTGAATTTTTAACTTAAGGTAGGACTTCCCAATTTTGGAGGTATTAATATTAAGGATGATTAATTACTTGAAACAAATATGGCACCATCAACTTGCTTCTGATTCTTTGGAAAAATTTTATTTATTTTGTACAATATTAATTCTCTTTTTCTTAGCTCTTCTTTCTTATCTTGTAATTTAACTAATATCCCTAATTTGAATATTATTAATTATCAATTGATTATGTCATTAATTAATTAATAGTATTGAATTTTTAATTTATGTTTACATTTATTTATTTCAAGTATGGTTTGTAACAATTGTCTGAAATTTACAGTTTCATTCTAGTTTTTAGGTCTTAGCACATTAAAATTAACAATATTATTGTTTAAATACAATTCACCATCATATTAATTTCCTTCAAATGTTTTTGGTAAATATTAATATATTTGATTTTCAGAAAATTTACGATACTCATCTTCATTTTGCAATTATTATCATATTCTTAATTTAAATATCAAAAGAAAATTGGACGGTTGTTGAAGGAACAAAAACGAATTTGTTTTGCAGGTTATTGTAATATTGACATGACAACCATTTGTCTCTTTGTTTTTAAATTTCAACACCCTATCTAATCACCACCTTGCATGTCTCCTAATGATCATAGTTGAATTCTCTTCTTTGCTCTTGCTTAAAATTCATCTCCTTGAGCTCATTGGATGACAACATTTTCACTAAAATGCAACCTCATCATTTCTTTGATGAAAATGTATTTTTTTTAATATTATTTATTTTGTACAATATTAATTCTCTTTTCCTTTTGTCTTCTTTCTTATCTTGCAATTTAATTAATATCTATAATTTGAATATTGTTATTTATCAATTAATTATGTCATTAATTAATTGTATTGAATTTTTAACTTCAGGTAAGACTCCCTAATTTGGAGAAATTAACATTATGGTCGATGGAAAACTTGAGACAAATATGGCACCATCAGCTTGCTTCTGATTCTTTGAAAAAATTGAATAAGTTGGAAATACGTAGTTGTGAAGAACTAATACGTATTTTTCCACCAATGGTAAGTTTGTTGTAAATTTTTAAAACCAATTTTACGTTTTTATATTTATTTATTTCAAGTATAGTTTTACAGTTTCATTATAGTTTTTAGGTGTTAGCACATTAAAATTAACAATAATTATTGTTTAAACACGATTCAACATCATAGTAATTTATTTCAAATGTTTTGATAAGTATTAATTTATTTGACTTTTAGAAAAATTAAGATATTTATCTTCATTTTGCTAATCTAGCTACTAGTCTTGTCAATAACAAGGAAAATTGTGTTATTTAAAGAAACTTTTTATCCTAAATTAAGTGAATATATTATAACACATCAGTATTATTTTCTTTCAATTATGAAAGTATTGACATAACAACCATTTGTCTCTTTGCTTTTAAATTTCAACACCCTCATCTAATCACCACCTTGCATGTCTCCTAATAATCATAGTTGAATTCTTCTCTTTTCTCTTGCTTAAAATTATAAATTGTCCTAATTTGATAAAATTCACCTACGTGAGCTCATTGGATGACAACATTCTCACTAAAATGCAACCTCATCATTTCTTTTGATGAAAATGTTTTTTTTTTAATATTATTATTTTGTACAATATTAATTCTCTTTTCCTTTTGTCTTCTTTCTTACCTTGCAATTTAATTAATATCTAAATTTAAATATTGTTATTTATCAATTGATTATGCCATTAATTAATTGTATTGAATTTTTAACTTCAGGTAAGACTCCCCAAATTTGGAGGAATTAACATTATGGTTTATGAAAAACTTGAGACAAATATGGCACCATCAGCTTGCTTCTGATTCATTGAAAAAATTGAAGAAGTTGGATATATGGTATTGTGAAGAACTAATAAGTATTTTTCCACCAATGGTGAGTTTGTTGTATAATTTTAGAACCAATTTTACGTTTATATTTATTTATTTCAAGTATAGTTTGCAACCACTATTTAAAATTTACATTTTCATTATAGTTTGTAGGTCTTAGCACATTAAAATTAACAATAATATTATTGTTTAAACATGATTCAACATCATGGTAATTTATTTCAAATGTTTTTGATAAATATTAATGTAATTGGCTTTCAGAAAAATTAAGATATTTATCTTCATTTTCAATATTTATTTTGCAGGTTGCATTGCCCAATCTAATGACTCTGCATGTAAGAGAGTGCCGTGGGTTGAGAAGTATGATGACATTGTTAACGGCTCAAAGTATGGTGAAGCTTACACGTATGAACATAATTAATTGCAAAAAGATGGAAGAAATCATACAACAAGAGCTTGGAGAAGAAGTGAAAGATGATCGTATTGTTTTCAGCCAATTGGAATATTTAGAACTTGATATTTTACCAAGCCTTAAAAGCTTTTATTTGGGGAATTACACTCTTGAATTCTCATCCTTGGAAGATTGTTATGTGAGTAACTGCCCAAATATGAAGATTTTTTCTCAAGGAGTCTTGCTCACACCAAAATTACACAAAGTGAAAAAAGGGGAAGAAGAATATTGGGAAGGCAACCTAAATTCCACCATACAGAAAATGTTCAAAGAAATGGTACGTACATATTAATTACAAGTTTAGTTTTTTCTTCTTTCTTTTTTCTGTCGGCCAAGTCACAATCAAAGCTCCATGCATTGTAGATAATTGAATATTGGGAAGGCAACCTAAATTCCACCATACAGAAAATGTTCAAAGAAATGTCCAAGGTGTTTGGATGACTAAACAACAACTCTATGGTCGCATATTGTTATTCTTTAAATCAAAAATCAAAGTAATCTTGTTTCAATTGCGCAAATATAGAGAATTATATTAACGTTAACCAGTTTACTCGACTATTAATCATTGAATGCTAGTGGAATGACTCTATTTGGCCAAAATTCACTGATTTTCGTTTTCCTTTGGTTTTGCCCAATTTTTGATCGATTATTTGTCAATTTCCAATTTTTGAAAATCACCTGATTTACAACCAAAATAAATAAAAATATAAAAAGAACTTAATTTCCCTTCTTTTTCCTTTTTTTCTTCTTATTCATTAAATGCTTTAGTCATCTCTCTCAATTATTTTATGATTATCTAACATTTTTCATGATAAATGAATTATTTTTAGTGACTTTTGGAATGATTTTTAGAATTTTTTATTCTTAATCATTCAAAATGTCAACTTTACTCTTTCCAATTAGTTTCCAATTAATCCCTCATTAATAGCAAATCATTATCAATTTTTGATTAAATTAGATAAATAATCAACCACAACATCTGACAAAGCAATTAATTACGTGGTTCACAAAATTGCATGCTTTATCCCTTTTAGCTACAAGGTATAGTAAAAGAAACTGAAGTAAATTCTAGTATCTGTTTAATATAACTCGAGGCAGTATGTAATATGAATTATCCTATTTATGGTCATTGCACCACTAGTCTTGTTCCCTTCTCTCTCTATCTCTCTCTACGTGTGTATTTATTTAAAAGGAAAACATGTATGTTTAACCTAACTAGTGGGCTATTTTTGGTTGTGTAGGTTGGATTCCGTTCTTTATGGGATTTGAGTCTCTCACTATATCCACATTTGAAGGAAATATGGCATAGCCAAGAATTGCCCGTTAGCTTCTTCAATGAATTACTATTCCTAGAGATGGATAGCTGCATGGATATGTCAAGTGCTATTCCAATGAATCTTTTACGGTGCTTGAACAATTTGCTAGGGCTGAAAGTTAGTAATTGTGGTTCATTAGAAGTTGTGTTTCACTTGGAAGAACTAAATATTGATGAACATTTTGGACCGTTTCTTCCAAGTCTCGGATATCTGAAGCTGATAAATCTTCCAAAACTCCAAAGATTCTGCAACTTCACTGGGAATATAATTACACTGCCTTCATTGACCGGGATGAGGATTGAAGATTGTCCTAAAATGGAAGCATTTGTCTCCAACTCTACATCGGTACATATGACAGCAAACAAGGAACATCAAGAAATGACTCTAGAAGAGAACTTCTTGATAGATGATATACAACCTTTCTTTAATGAAAATGTGAATATTTTCCCACTTTCCTTCACATTTTTTTTCCTTTTTATTTCTTTAAAATCTAAATCTAATTTTTGATCTGTCTCTTTGATTTCATAATTTCCTTGATTTCCAGGTTGCAATCCCTCGTCTGGAAGAGTTAGAGCTGTCAACAATGCCTAAGTTATTTTATCTGCAGAAGGAAAGATTAGAATGCAGTAAGTTAGCGCAGTTTTGGGTGTCCTTTCAAAATCTGACGACACTGGAAGTATCAGGTTCTGAGGGTTTGATGACTCTATCAACAGCTGAAAGTGTGGTGAAACTTACAATAAGAGAAATGACACAACAGGTCGGAGAAGAAGTGAAGACAAATATTGGTCTTATCTTTGTCCATTTAAAATATTTGAAACTTCATCATTTACCAAGCCTTGCAAGTTTTTGCGTAGGGAATTACATTCTTGAATTTCCATCTTTATTAGAAGTAATTTTCTCCTAGAGAGTCATTCACACACCAGAGCTACACACGGAAGAATAAGGTGATGACAAAGGGTGCTCCACAGAAAGGAAACTTATGTTCTTTATTTATATATTAATTCTGGATGTGTATGATGCATACTGTTCCCAAGAACTAGGTTGATGTTTCAAGTTGCATGCAAAATGCAATCTTTGCGCTTGGATTTCGTTACTACTTTTTAGTTGAGTTTGTAATTTTCTATTTTATTTTATGTAGTATTGTTTCAGTTGGAAATCAACACTTTTTCCTCAGTTAGGTTTTCCCATGAGATTATCAAATGAGGTTTTAACGAGGTTGGTATCTTCTGGTTTTTCTTTTCCTTTAACTAAACATGTCTATTTCTATTTATCTTTTACTCTTGTACTAAACTCTCTATCTATTTTCAATATTATTCCTCAATGGAGGCTGGTGTAGCATATGATTGGATGAAATTTTAGGTGCGAACTTAGTTTGGATGTAAGGTTTCATTTTGATACTTTAATAGTCATTGTTGAGATTATTTATTCAAAAAGAAACAATCTTTATACATTTTAAATTTTGTGGTTGATCAACTTCATTAATTATTTCTAGTCTTTTTAATTAAAGATCTTAACTTAAACAAAATGGTGAAAGATAAAAGTATGTCTAAAAATATGATTAAAAACAAGAGCTCTTCTGTTTTCACTACCATGTTTTTACTCAAATATGCATCTCTGTCTAATTAAGCATGAGATATCTAATTCCAAAAAATCCCTTCATAAGAGAGTGTTGGAACAATTTGCAAAAACAAGAATAATATCATCATTCACCAAGAACACAAAAAATGAAGTTAGGTTGAGTCGTGGACTAAGTCGTTCTTTTTAAGACGTTTCACGGCTCTATCCAGAATTTGTGCTATCAGTATGTCAGCCTCGCCGTCCATAGGATAAAACAAGCCCCCAAAACTCTATTTCAATCGATTTGGCACAAAATTATAAATGTATTTAAATATTTTCTTAGAACTTCTTGAAATTATTTGCAATTCTAAATAATTCTCAATATAAATTATTAGCCCTCTCACCCTTGCCTATTCTAGAAGCTCAACAGCTTCATCAATTCCCTTAAAATACCATTTCATGCAGAATTTACTTGTAATTCTACCATAAGAACAATAACAAATATAACATAAATAAACATGGCATATTGATACGTCTTAAAAGTGTTGGAACAATTTGCAAAAACAAGAATAATATTACCGTTCACCACAAATACAAAAAAAATGAAGCATGGTTGAGTTGCGGACTACGTCATTCTCTTTAAGACGTTTCGCAATTCTATCCAGAATTTGTGCACGTTATATTCATATTCGATTCATTTGTTAAACGAATCAAATACGAATTATGAGTGAAAAAAATACGATTCGCCTCCTAAGCACGTCAACTTCAAAAAAAAAACTCATAAGTGCTGACGTGGTATGATTCCGATAAACCCTGCAATACCATTACACAAGCCCCTTCATCTTAATCCATGTTTGATAATCTGGGATCTAAACCGTCGGTACGGCAGAAGTTAAATTAACGGCCAGGATCAAAGTTACGCATACAAACAAATATAGGTGGTCAAAAAAACCGACAGAACCAAATCAAACCGAACCAAACCCGATCGAATTTACGGTTTTTTTCTAATGGTTCGGTTTGCGGTTCGGATTGACCCATCCCAAATAATTTACGGTTCGGTTCAGGAGCTAATCCGAACCGCACCTGTTAAACCGAACCGAACCGAACCGTTATAATAAAAAAATTATATATATTTTTTTAAAAAAATTCTTTTAATTTTATTCTATGTTTTATTTTTATTAATATGTTAATAATTTTATTCTTCAATTTTTGTTAATATATTTATTTGTTAATACTTTAATTCTTCAATTTATTTGTTATTACTTTTATTCTTAAATTTATTATTTTATGGTAGCATCATTATTCTTGAAAGTATGGTGTTGGATTTGTCTCTTATTTAGAATAATGGTAAATTTGTCTCTTATTTAGAATAATGGTAACATCATCATTCGAGGTAATTTTTAAAAAATATAAGAATTATTTCTGCCTCATTTTTCAATCTTTTATGGAGTGCATGTGTTTCCTGAAGTCACAACTTACACCATAGTACTTCATACTATTTGTTGGATAGATTAGTTTTTTTTTTTGGTCATTCATTTAAGTGGATGAAAATTTATTTTAAATATAATAATCCCTAAACCAAACCGAACTACTCCGTAAACAGCTGGTTTAAAAATTTTTCAATCCGAACCAAACCGTTATTTAATGGTTTGATTTGAGAGGTAAAAAATTCGAACAATAAAATATGATTTAATTCAATTTTAACAAAAATCGAACCAAATCGAACCGGACCCACCCCTACAAACAAACACATATCTCAGACCTTGCCCGGTGGAATTTGAAAGGGCACATCTGTGGTACCCAGGGGTATGTGATACCCCTGGGTACCCCCACCGTTGGATCACTGTCAAGTGATCCAACGGTAAGTAAAAAAACAAATAAAAAAAAATAAGAAGAGAAAACCGGGAGAACCGGTTATTACAAGTACAAAAAGCCTCATCTCTTCATTTCTCATCTCTCTCATTTCTCTCTAATCCATCTCTCTCTCAAATCCCTCTCGTCTCCCTCTCGTCTCTCACTCGTCTCTCCCTGTTCTCCTCCCTCTCTCAGAAATTTGTGCCCTAAAATCGCCGAGCACGACGCCTGCGTATCCATCTCTGATTCTCTCAGAAATTTCCAGGTTTCTTCAATGGGTCTACTGAAATTTGGTTTTATGGGTCTACTGAAATTTGGTTTCTTGTTCATGGATTGTTAGGATTTTGATTTGGTTTTAGGCATTGTTTGTGTGTTGTCTGTGGCTTTTCATTTTGTATGTAGAAGTTTTGTAGTGTTCGGTTGGTGAGAAAACAGAGGAAAAGTAAAAGAGAATAAAGATATGAGGTAATGTATTTTCGGGTCTATTACTTAAACTACTTAAATTTGTTTTAATCGTTCATGGATTGTTAGGTTTTTGATTTGATATGCTCATTTTTTATGTGAATGCAGAAAAATCGAATTCAGATTAGGGTTTTTCAGTAGAAAGATTGGAGGATTCAATTCGGTTTTTGAGTAGAAGGATTGGAGGATTGAATTCGGAATTATTGTAAGGCTCTGAAGATAAATTATTAACCAAATATTTATCATGTTTATAAAATTTTATCAATTTCTGCTATTTAAATTTGGGGTTTTAAGTACATGATGTGAAGCAATTTTATTTAAAATTAAATGCCTTATGTATGCCTTTTTATAACTGAAATTGCTACAAACATTGTAATGTGTTATGCATGGAATTGTAATTAGTGATTTCTAACATACTTTACTAAACTTTGCCATTGATGATTATGTTTCTTTGTTTATGAAATATTCCGCTTGGTTTTCTGTTTTTATGAAACATTCTAATGTGTACACGCTTGGTATTCCGTTTTTATGAAATATTGTATTGTCCATATCATTGGAGCATTAGCCTTTTAGTGCTCGCAACATTGAATGCTTTTTTTGTTCTATGGTATGCATTGCCCTAGATGGGTAATTGTTTTCAATGAACTGCAAAGGAAGATAAAATAAACCATATGCAGTAAAGAAGCAGCTGTGGACTTTCATATTGGAGGGTTGATTGCTAAGTGGTCGTCGATTGTGTAAATATCAATAAGTTTGAGAACATGCATTGGATTAGGTAAATATATTTATATATGTGTGAGTATGAATGTGGTGATCATGTTATGCATGAATAATCTTGGTTGAATTAAATTTTGGCTTTAGTGTAATCTGTATGTTTTGTTAATTTCAGTTAAATCACTTATATTCTAACCTAACCTAACCTTTGATCTTCATGATTCCAATAAAAGATATAAAAGATATTCTATTTAAATTAAATTAATCGTTGATCTTTGTGGTTGTCAAGCTTATTTCCAACTTTATATTAGTTTACTTATCATTGTTGATGTATTTGTAGTCCATCATCTCTGTCATTGGTTGTAAACATCATGGTTAAACAAAAGAGGAATGAAACGAACGAACAACCGCATGGACCGGGCAAGCACGCATGGTGCTATTATTAGTAAGTTAATAGTTAACCAAATAGTGTGAATAGTTAAATAAGTTTATTTGATGATGTACATTCAAAATTAATTTGACTTGTCTCCACAGCAAGTCAGAAGCAAAGCGGCTGAAGGAAAAGGCCTTAAAGTGACCAAAGAGGTATGCGATCAACTAATTAACTTTTCTTTGTTATTTAACTTTATAGTTTGATTTATTAAACTTATATATATTTTTTCTTTTATCTATATTATTGGGTTATAGATAAAAGGTCACATAGGAACGAATTGGAAGAAAATGACCTTGGAACAGAAAGTTGCTTTTGTCAACAAGTATAATAAGGAATTTTTGTTTTATCTGGAAGTTTAATCATTTGTTAAATTGGTGACCGCCATTGACAAAAAAAATAATAATAATAAATGTTTACAATTTCCATTATCATTTGCATGTTCGTGTTCGGTACTATCATTGACGTCTTCTAGCTTGATTTATGTTTTATCTTTCTTGAGATTGGTGGAAGAATTTTGATCATAGTTGATATGTAACTTCGTCATGGTAATGGTTGTATTTCTTGTTGTTACTGAGAGAAACTGCAATGGTTTGCATTTTGTTTTTGGGGCCAATTATTCTTTAAATTCCTAATCCATATTCTTTTTGATGTCTTTAGTTTTTAGTGTTGGACGAAGCTGATAGAGTTTTGGATGTTGGCTTTGAAGAGGAATTGAGAGTTATTTTCCAGTGCTTGCCAAAAAATCAACAGACACTGTTATTTTCTACGACAATGACTAGTGACTTACAAACCCTGCTTGAACTTTCTGCAAATAAAGCATTACTTTTATGAGGCATATGAAGGCTTTAAGACAGTTGAAACACTTAAGCAGCAGTATATTTTTATCCCAAAAAATGTGAAGGATGTTTATCTTGTGCATGTTTTAGCTAAAATGAAAGATATGGATATCCGTTCTATTGCTCAAATGGTTTTATTAGTAAAGGGGGCGCGGGAAAGACCAGAAATGGTTTTGGTCTCCTGATTGTCAAATGGCGTTTGACAAGCTGAAGAGAGCAATAGCGAGCGAACCGGTGCTTCAGTTACAAGATTATTCTCGCGGTACACACCGATGCCTGAGATAGGATGGTAGGACATTCCTTCTTCCAAAATAGATCTTGACCGTCTCAGCGGGGTCAATCTGGTTCAGGACGTTTTCACGGTCTTTCCTAAAAAGACGTGTCGAAGTGAAAGCCCCAGGGATTATTGAACGTAAATCTGTGCACGAGCCCATGCAAACGGGGTTAGAGCGAACTCTCCGTTACGTTCCTTCCGCTCGCTTCGCTTAACATTTAACATCCAAAACCAAAATAACCCGGAGCGGTACCGATCGAGTCAGACGCATTTCTCTCAACCAAGAGGTAGAATAGAAAGGAAATTGGCACATTGATCCAATTGAGATCTGCTTCCTCAGGAACCTATTGTCGCTAATTGCTGTGGCGCATTCGAAAGTTTACATTCATTTGGGAGTGTCTCAGGCGGTTTTTCTTTTGGGCAGCTGTTGGGCAGATGCTCCACTGATTTTCTTTCTATATACATTCGAACCACCGTCGGCCATATTTCTCTTTATCGAGAAATCGAAGAAGCTATACAAGGGTTTTGTCGGGCCTCAACTCAAGGAATAGCTTTCCCGCAAGAGGAAAGAGCATCTATCTACACAGTTAGCTGCCCCTACTTTGCTTTGGGATATTGCCTTAGCTAGGTTGGCTCCTGGGCTAATAGAGAGCAATAGTAAGTAGCTGCTATGCCGTTTTCTTGCTCCATTGTACTCTCTGTTGCTGTTTTAATATTCCCATGATATAGTCGCTCAGTCATTTGTGAATTCCTTTCTTGAGTCCAGGATATCGGAAAGGAAAGCCGCACACAGGATCTTAGACGTCCCCTTTCGGGAACGCCTTCTTACTAGTAGGGGCTAAGCCTGATGCAAATATACCGAAAAAAAGAAGACATCCAATCGAATATTGATTGAATGCCCGTGCGTTCAGAGACTCTCATGAGTCTGTCTACTCTGTATACTGTATACAAAGGATCTCCCGCCCCTTCCATAACTATTAATTCGATTCTCCTCGGATAATCTAGAGCCAGTAAGGTAATCTTCGCGAGGCCACCAGAGGAGATGACCAAGCATTTGAGTCCTCCTAATCTACGATGTACGCACCGCGGTGGTCTCAAGATCTTATTTTTGCTCTTTTGAGGCTTTTAAGGGGGCTGAACCGTGAAGGAAACTCAATACTCTCGGCGTGTTCCATAAATTTAGCTAAAAAGGGAATCATTTTAGAAAGCATCTTTCTTTTCTTTTTTTTAATCACCCGCCTGGAATGTCTTCTCTTTGCCCGATGGATACCTATTTTAATTTTAAGTGATCAAAGAGCTTAGCTCATCCCGGTTTCTAGAAAACGTTCTTCTGTGCCCTTTGCGCTGTCTTTGAACTTCTTGCTCGCTTCCCTCTCTCCCATTCAGCCATCAAGCACGAAAGCAAGAACGAGTGAATCCGCTTACCCAAGCGAATAGGACCGTGCAAGGTCTTGACTTCGTTCAACGGGGCCTTTTTTATTTCCACTTCGACGGCCTGGCCTGGTCAGTTCATTTTTCAATTTTTTTATTAGGTATCAATTTTTTTAAAGCAATTTAATGTGATTTTCAAAGAAAATGTTCCTATTTGGTTGCTGTCTTTGCTTCGTTTGTCGTATAATGTTTACTTTTCAAGATGAGGAAAATAGATATTTTAGTAAATATTTTTATAATTGAGGAGGGTTGGCTGTGAGTTTTATTACACAAGTAGTAGAGACTTACCAAAAATTGTATAGATTACTGGATTTCTGAAAGGATTTCTGAAATTGTCATTTCTACATATATCTTTTTGGAGCCATTTGGCTATGAAACAAATCAAAAAGGTTCATAAGTTAAAAACTTGACAGTTCATTTTTCATTCTTGTATTGTTGAAGCTGCCAAGTAACATGTTTGTTTACAATGAACATTACTTTTGTGCAAATAGTAGTATTCATTATTTGTATAAATTATATTACTTTAGCATTAAATGTGCAGAAACTATAAGCAGTGAGATCTGTAAAGATAAATGTTAGTGTGTTGCTTACCTTAGATATATGAACTTTTTTTGCAGAATGATGAAGATCTCATTCATGAAATAGAAGCTGTTGTTGGGAAACAACTCGAAGAATTTGAATGTAAAGAGCAAGAGGTTCTTTCTGATATTACGAGGGTAAGACATTCCGGGATACTACACGGTGGCTTGATGAGGATATTATTTTGAAGGATTAATAATTTCTGAAGACACTTGGTCATCAATAATTTCTGTATTAGTTGACTTCAAGTAAAAGAGAAAATAAAATCAAGAAGCCTCCTTTTGGAGTTGGTCTCATTTGAAGGAATGAATATTAGTTAAAAAAAATCTTTATATCATATGTTAATTAGTTGACAATATTTGTGACCATTTTGTTATGCTTTATAATCACTACAAGTTTTGTTATGAAATTTTTATGGTTTGAGATATTGTTTCTGGTTTCGATTTCGTCCAAAATGCTTGGATATCCAACTGTTGACATACTTAATTCTAAGTAAATATCATCATTAAGAAATCTATCTTCATGTTTATCTTCTGTAATTAATAAAAATGCTCATCTTATGTAATTAATAAAAATTCATTTTCATATTACGTAAATTAATTTACGCCATAGCATAATGTAATAGGTGTTTTTAGATAAATTAATTTACGGCAGGGGTATGTGGGCGTGATCAAGGGCTGGTCGACAGGGGTATGTGGGCGTGATCTCCTCTGACCGAAAATGGTTCCAATTGGTTCGTAAATTTTATGAAAACCTAGTTAACAAGACAGTAAAAACATGTGAAGAGGTTCCAAAAAACATTTCCAAAAGTATGATACATTTACCATTACAACATTCAACAGCACTGTGAATAGGTTCCAAAAAAATTGCCATTACAACATTCAACAGCACTGTTAAGAGGTTCCAAAAACGAAATAATTACAACAGAAGAAATGTCATCCAATAACGAAATAAAAGACTACATGGAGTAAGGCCACCATGTATAGTTTTGGTAACAGCATTGTGAGAAGTCATTTTCATAGTAATGACTTCTCATATGAAATAATAATTATTTAAACACGAAAAATATAGTTATTAAGTAGTTATAAAAAAAAAACTATAACATTATGAGAATTCTACTTCATGCTCATTAACTTCAGTAATTATCCTAAGTAAATAATTGATTAATTTTTCAAACTTTATTATATTTCTTTTTCTTTTTTTCAATATTTCGGTTATTTTGGTCAGTTACAGATAGCAACATTTACATATGTAATTATGAGCGTTGAATATGCAACTTCCACCAATAAACATGCAATTTTGACCAATAAATATGCAAATTTGGAAGATGGAACTTTTAGCAATAAACATGCAAAACGAGACCATTGGAAAATTGAAAATCACACATGCAACTATGAGCGTTGAATATGCAACTTCGACCATTAAACATGCAAATTTGGAAGATGAAACTTTTAGCAATAAATATGCAAAACGAGACCATTGGAAAATTGAAAATCACACATGCAACTATGAGCGTTGAATATGCAACTTCGACCATTAAACATGCAACTTTGACCAATAAATATGCAAATTTGGAAGATGAAACTTTTAGCAATAAACATGCAAAACGAGACCATTGGAAAATTGAAAATCACACATGCAACTATGAGCGTTGAATATGCAACTTCGACCATTAAACATGCAACTTTGACCAATAAATATGCAAATTTGGAAGATGAAACTTTTAGCAATAAACATGCAAAACGAGACCATTGAACATGAAACTTTAGCAATAACATGCAATTGCTTCTGTCTTGAAAATCACACCTGCAACTATGAGCGTTGAATATGCAACTTCGACCATTAAACATGCAGCTTTGACCAATAAATATGCAATATTTGGAAGATGAAACTTTTAGCAATAAACATGCAAAACGAGACCATTGAACATGAAACTTTAGCAATAACATGCAATTGCTTCTGCCTCGAAAATCACACCTGCAACTATGAGCGTTGAATATGCAACTTCGACCATTAAACATGCAACTTTGACCAATAAATATGCAATATTTGGAAGATGAAATTTTTAGCAATAAACATGCAAAACGAGACCATTGAACATGAAACTTTAGCAATAACATGCAATTGCTTCTGCCTCGAAAATCACATCTGCAACTATGAGCGTTGAATATGCAACTTCGACCATTAAACATGCAGCTTTGACCAATAAATATGCAATATTTGGAAGATGAAACTTTTAGCAATAAACATGCAAAACGAGACCATTGAACATGAAACTTTAGCAATAACATGCAATTGCTTCTGCCTCGAAAATCACACCTGCAACTATGAGCGTTGAATATGCAACTTCGACCATTAAACATGCAACTTTGACCAATAAATATGCAATATTTGGAAGATGAAATTTTTAGCAATAAACATGCAAAACGAGACCATTGAACATGAAACTTTAGCAATAACATGCAATTGCTTCTGCCTCGAAAATCACATCTGCAACTATGAGCGTTGAATATGCAACTTCGACCATTAAACATGCAACTTTGACCAATAAATATGCAATATTTGGAAGATGAAACTTTTAGCAATAAACATGCAAAACGAGACCATTGAACATGAAACTTTAGCAATAACATGCAATTGCTTCTGCCTCGAAAATCACACCTGCAACTATGAGCGTTGAATATGCAACTTTGACCATTAAACATGCAACTTTGACCAATAAATATGCAATATTTGGAAGATGAAACTTTTAGCAATAAACATGCAAAACGAGACCATTGAACATGAAACTTTAGCAATAACATGCAATTGCTTCTGCCTCGAAAATCACACCTGCAACTATGAGCGTTGAATATGCAACTTCCACCATTAAACATGCAACTTTGACCAATAAATATGCAATATTTCGAAGATGTAACTTTTAGCAATAAACATGCAAAACGAGACCATTGAACATGAAACTTAAGCAATAACATGCAATTGCTTCTCCTCGAAAATCACACATGCAACTATGACCGTTGAATATGCAACTTCTACCATTAAACATGCAACTTTGACCAATAAATATGCAATATTTCGAAGATGAAACTTTTAGCAATAAACATGCAAACCGAGACCATTGAACATGAAACTTTAGCAATAACATGCAATTGCATCTGCCTCGAAAATCACACATGCAACTATGACCGTTAAATATGCAACTTCTACCATTAAACATGCAACTTTGACCAATAAATATGCAATATATTTTTATATTATTTTATTTTATCAATATTATAAAAAAATAAATTTTTTATATTATTTTATTTTTTTCAGTATTTTTTAAAAACTTACCATAAATTTTTTCATAATTTTATTTTTATTAATATTTTATAATTTATATAATAAAAAATTATTTTTAATTTTTTTTTTTTGAGAGTAACTAGTTGCAACCGGCAGTGGCAACCAGTTACTCTCATTTTTTTTTGTTTTTTAATGCCCCCAACCCTTGGGTATCTGATACCCAAGGGTATTGTAGCATTACCCTGAAATTCAAGTTCATAATTTGGTCCCAATCGAATCACTATCATTTAAAAACACATCTTTTAAAGGTCAATTTTCTCCAAACGGCTACCTCTCTCTCTCACTCTCCCTCTCCCTCTCTTAACTTCTTTTAAATCCCAAAAAAAAAAAAAAATCAAATCCTCATACATTTACCAAATTCATTTTCCAGGAAAAGAAAATATTTTCTCAGGAAAACAAACGCACAAATCTCACTACTGCATTTGGAAATAAAAAGAAGATAGTTTGAAAGCACAAGTGCTCGGCCAATTCTGTTTTCTTCAGGTTTGTCTTCCGATCTCCACTTCCTCTCTGTTTTCCTCTCGTTTTGCTCAATGTTCTGTTTGGCTCCTGAGAAAACGAAGGAAAATATTCCAATCGAGAGAAATCAAAGTGAAATATCGAAAAAAAGAAGCAGCTAAATTTGAACTAATATTTAAGGTTTTCGGAAAATTAGGTCTAAAAAAAATTATTGTTATATTTTATGGGTCTTACGAAGATAATTGATTTTGCAGGTCCAAATAGTCCAACAACATGAGTAATCCTAACGATCCACTTATGCAAATGGAGACAACATGCGGATCGCTTCTTTATGAACTTCAGGTTATTTATTCATGAACCCTTTGACAAAAATTTCCTTAAAAATCTTACCTTTTGTGTAGTCCTGTTTAGATCCATGAATTGGGTTTGTCATGTACTTGTAGCTGAAGAAATTAATGTTGGATTTGGTATAATGATCAGATAATTTGGGATGAAGTTGGGGAGACAGACACTGATAGGGATAAAATGTTACTTGAGCTTGAACAAGAGTGCCTTGAAGTATATAGGAGAAAGGTGGATCAAGCTAATCGATGTCGAGCACAGCTGAGGCAGGCAATTGCTGACTCTGAAGCCGAGCTTGCTGCTATCTGCTCTGCAATGGGGGAGCTACCGGTGCATATTAGGCAGGTTAGGATTGGATCGATCAAGTTTGTAAATAATCGGTAGTGGTCTAATGATGAGTTGTTATAACTTAAATTAGTCAAATTTATTAAAACCATCTGGAAGTTTAATTCACTTTCTATTTAAGTTGTGAAGCATTACAATAAAAAGAAAGTAGAAAAATAATGGGGGAGCTAACAGTGCATATTAGGCAGGTTAGGATTGGATAAAGTTTGTAAATAATCGGTAGTGGTCTAATTTTGAGTTGTTATATAACTTAAATTATTCAAATTTTTGAAAACCATTTGGGAGTTCAATTAAATTTCTATAGAAATTGTGAAGCATTTAAAAAAACAAAAACAAAAACAAAACGAAACGAAAGTATAAAATCGTAGGCATCAAAGTGTTATTGTTTCCAATTCCAATCATTGTCGGTTTGACTGGAGATTGAAATTGCGGGAATGAAGTTTTCGGATGGACAACTTAATTGATAAACGATGGTTTATGTTTGTTCTAAGTTTTTAGAAAGAGGGTCAAATTAACTTGCGAAGCAATTTTGAAAGAAGAAATTTATAAAGATAAGAGCAACATATGAAATCTGAAAGTTTAATTTCAGTCTGTAAGCAGTTATTGCTTGGATATGTAGATAATTTCCTACCACCTTTTATCATATTTTTGTTTTCTAATATTGATATTTTGAAGTTTACTATACTTATTATCTACTTTTTCAGTCTGATCAAACTCTCGGAAGCTTGAAGGAAGAGCTCACGAGAATTCTTCCACAAGTGGAAGAAATG
Source organism: Zanthoxylum bungeanum (assembly GCA_019454045.1). Classification (NCBI taxonomy): domain Eukaryota; kingdom Viridiplantae; phylum Streptophyta; class Magnoliopsida; order Sapindales; family Rutaceae; genus Zanthoxylum; species Zanthoxylum bungeanum. The sequence continues at coordinate 16,686 of SKCR01033026.1, read as the reverse complement.
CGGAAAAGGAAATCTGATCGAAAAAACCAAATTGTAGATGTGTTAGAGCAAATAGAGATGATAAAAAAAGAGATCTGTGGATCAACAGTATATATTTCTTCTAAAACAGTTGTGGATGAATCAGATTTATCTTTGAGAAAGTTGGAGGAATTTCACAGAGAGCTCCATGAACTTCAGAAAGAGAAGGTTAAATGATTTTCTTCACTTCTATTTTTGCTCTGGTTTGATTAAACTGCAGATGTTTTCGTTTTATAATTTTGAACACTAGTTTATATTCTTTCTTTGCAGAGTGAAAGGCTGAAACAGGTTCAGGACCACCTAAACACCTTGAATTCTCTTTGTTCAGTGCTCGGTATGGATTTCAAACATGCAGTTAGCGAGGTTCATCCTAGTTTCTGCTACTCTGAAGGATCAATGAGTATAAGTATCGATACAATTGAACAGCTGGCTATTGCAATACACAAACTGCGAGAGGTTACGATACAGAGAATGCAAAAGGTAAATAGGAATTTTAAGTTTTTATCCGTAAGATGATGTTAGTTTTATTCTGATGAGTCCTTCAAAATTACGAGCTTTTTATTTGACTCCTTTGAACCATGGCAGCTCCAAGATCTTGCAACTACCATGTTAGAGCTATGGAATTTGATGGATACTCCTATTGAAGAGCAGCAAGTATTTCAGAGTGTTACTTGTAACATAGCCGCCTCAGAACATGAAGTAACAGAACCCAACACTCTCTCTGTGGACTTCATAAATCATGTGAGTCATTAGCAAGTGAAAACTGGTTATCTTAGTTCATTTCTCAAGCCTTTTGGTTTGTGTATTTTTAAAAGTCTGTGTGGGATTTGCTTTTGGCAGCGCTAAAGCGGTAAATACATTTTTCAGGTAGAGGCAGAAGTGTATCGGTTGGAGGAGTTAAAGTCAAGCAAAATGAAAGAGCTTGTTATGAAGAAGAGGTCAGAGCTAGAGGAGATCTGCAGAAAAACACATATGGTTCCAGAAAATGATTGTTCAATCGAATATGCTATTGAAGCCATTGAGTCCTGTATCTGCTCTGATAATATATATTTAATCAGTGATACTACTTTTAATTCAAATGATCACTAACTGTTTGAATATTTCTATGAATGCACGAGCCATGGATCCAGCTAATGTACTTGAACAGATTGAACTTCAAATAGCTAATGTTAAAGAGGAAGCTTTTAGCAGGAAAGAAATACTTGAAAAGGTTGAGAAATGGTTGGGAGCATGTGAAGAGGAGTGTTGGCTTGAAGAGTATAACCGGGTTGGCAGTTACACCTTGGCTTTATATTTATATTTTAATTCGTAGTGTCTTAATTCCTTAGCTCAACTGGGTCACCTGTGGTGGTTATGCAGGACGAAAACCGATACAATGCTGGAAAAGGGGCTCATCTTACTCTCAAGCGTGCTGAGAAAGCACGTTCACTGGTTAATAAACTTCCAGGGATGGTAGAGGCATTGGCTTCAAAAACCATCGCACGAGAAAGTGAGAGAGGTGTTCAGTTCTTATATGACAGGGTAGGTACTTTTCTTATATTTCATTTATTATGTTTATAGTTGGCCACTTCTCTGAAAATTTTCTGAACTCTTTCCTCCTATACGTTTCAGGTTCGTCTCCTTTCTATGCTTGAAGAGTACACTATATTACGGCAAGAGAAGGAGCAAGAACGCCGTAGGCAGCGAGTATGAACTGCTTGCAATTTCACACATTTTTTTTTACATTATGTGGATAAACTTATATCATTCTACTTGCTAGAAATAGAATTTTATAACAAGGTTTTAGCTCTTGACCTCTTTGTCTTCTCCTCGGTGTGTGCCTTAATTAATTTGTGCCATAGTAGGATCTCTACCCAATGGAGCCACTGGCCTATCTTCTTCAACAATATCCCATAGATCGTGTGCTTCCAGAAAGCATTTCATTTTCACAGACCATATTGGGTAGCTTTCGCCAGTGATGTATGTGGGGAAATCAATGAGAGGTTGTTGTTTGCCATTTGGTTGGAAGAAGGGTTGTTTAATGAATAGGTCCCAGGATCACAACCTGGCTCTGATACCGATTGTTGGATTTAAAGGTGTTGTGATTAAACTCACACACGAGAGGAGAAAATGAGAGAAAACTCTTCTTTTATTATACAAACAAAAGAATTACAAAGCTTCCAATACAAGCTTTACAAAAAACTCTTAAAACCACTTTACTAAACTCTCTCTAACACACTCACATTTGGGATACTAGGGATGACTTCAAATGCTCATATTTATAGTGCCCAAACCGCGTGAACAGTGCCACGCGGTTTGGCACTCATACACACAGCTTGCAATAAGCTTTTCCCATGTTGCCAGCTTCTTCCTACTTTCGGTGCATGCTGCAAAGCAGCTGTCTTCCTCTCCTTTCTCATCAACTTTTGGCGCACAAGCTGGCTACCAATAAATCTCCCACTCGGTGAAGATTTGCTCCAAAATCTGAGCCGACCATCAATCACCCAAATCGGATCCTCTAAAGGATCCTCCCTTGGCTGCATCTGTATGACTGCCTACGTACCCTGAGTTGGGATCAAGCCAATTGTAGTTCTCTGAATCTCCCCACTCTGACTATGTGGAGAGTTTTGTCATCCCGGCTATGGCACGACAGATTTCAAGCTTCTCATTCGGTAAAACCTTCGTGAACATATCGGTACCGTTGTCGTCGGTGTGAATTTTCCTGAGTTCTATCAGCTTTGAGCTCAGGACATCCCGTATCCAATGATACCTCACATCGATATGTTTTGACCTCGAGTGAAATATCGAATTTTTACCGAGATAGATAGCACTCTGGCTATCGCAGTACAAAATGTACTTCTCCTGCTTGAAACCCAATTCCTGGACGAATGTCTTCATCCACATCAATTCCTTGCAAGCTTCTGTCATTGCAATGAATTCTGCCTCGGTTGTAGAAAGTGCAACACATCTCTGCAACCTCGACTACCATGCCACAGCTCCTCCTGAGAGAGTAATCAGATACCCCGAAGTAGACTTTCGGGTATCCACATCTCCTGCCATATCTGAATCAGTGAAGCCCATCAACACTGGCTTGTCGCTGCTTCCAAAACATAACCTCATCTTGGAAGTGCCTCGAAGATACCGCATAATCCATTTGACAGCATTCTAGTGTTCTTTTCCTGGGTTTGACATAAACCGGCTGACCAATCCAACTGCGTGTGCTAAGTCTGGCCTCGTGCACACCATGACATACAAAAGACTTCCCACTGCTGAGGTGTATGGAACCTGTTTCATTTCCTCATTCCCTGTCTCAGAAGAGGGACTCTGCTGCGTACTCAATCTAAAGTGGGTAGCAATAGGAGTGCTAACCGCTTTAGCCTTGTCCATCTAGAATCTCTGAAGTACCTTCTCGATGTACTCCTCCTGTGACAAGTATAACTTCTGGCTTTTCGATCACGGCCGATCCTGATGCCAAAATCTGTTTAGCTGGCCCCAAGTCTTTCATCTCAAAAGACTTACTCAGTTGCTGCTTCAAATTATCAATCCTCGATTGATTCCGGCCAACTATCAACATATCATCTACATATAACAGTAAGATGATAAAGTCATCGTAAGAAAATTTCTGAACGAAAACACAATGGTCTGAAGTGGTCTTCTTGTATCCTGCTCCCCCATAACTGACTCAAACTTCATGTACCACTGTCTCGGTGCTGTTTCAAACCGTAAAGGCTTTTCCTGAGTCTGCCACACATAGTCATCTTTCCCGCTGACTCTGAAGCCTTCTGGTTGCTCCGTGTAAATTTCTTCTTCTAGATCTCCGTGAAGAAATGCGGTCTTGACATCCATCTGCTCAACTTCTAGGTCGAGGCTTGCTGCTAAGCTGAGTACTACTCTGATGGATGACATCTTCACAACTAGAGAGAAGATCTCATCGAAGTCAATCCCTTGACAACTAGTCTGGCTTTGTACCGGGATTGTGAAGTATGCTTCTGTTGCTTCACCCTGTACACCCATTTGTTCTTCAAAGCCCGTTTGCCTCTTGACAAGTTCACCAACTTAAAAGTGTGATTTTCATGCAGCGATTTCATCTCATCTTGCATAGCTTCTTCCCATTTTTCTCTGTCTTCTGTTTCCACAGCCTCCTGGTAGCTCTCGGGTTCTCCCCCGTCAGTAAGCAGCACATACTCATATGCTGAGTATCTGGTTGAAGGTCGCCTCTCTCTGTCAGACCTTCTCTGTGGAACTATTGGTGCAGCTTCTGGTACTGGTGGTTGATCATGATCATCATCTCTGGGAGCTTCATCACCTGTACCCTCATGTCTGGGAACCTCATCTTCAACTCGAACTGGCACCGGTATGTGAGGTTCTGGATTCACATCTCTGTATTGTTGGGGCATTGTCTTCATCTCTTTTCTGATATCTTCTATGGTCTGGTCTTCAACAAAGACAACATCTCGGCTTCTGACAATCTTCTTCTCCACAGGATCATACAATTTGTAGCCGAAATCATCCTGACCATAGCCAATAAAGACACACTGTCGCGTCTTTGCATCAAGCTTAGATCTCTCATCCTTTGGGATGTGTACAAATGCTTTGCACCCAAAGACATGCAAGTGTTCGTATGACACTTCTTTACCTGTCCAAGCTTGGTTATGAACATTACCTTTTAGTGCGACTGTTGGGGACATGTTCAAAACATGAACTGCTGTGTTGAGTGCCTCTCCCCAAAATGTCTTCGGCAGCTTGGCTTGTGACAACAAGCTTCTGACTCTCTCGCACAAGGTTCTGTTCATCCTCTCAGCTAGGCCATTCAGCTGAGGTGTCTTCGGAGGTGTCGTTTGATGTCAGATTCCTTGCGTCTTGCAGTACTGATCAAACGGACCTCTGTATTCTCCACCGTTATCTGTTCTGATGCACTTCAGTTTCTTGCCGGTTTCTCTCTCCACCAAAGCATGAAACTCCTTGAACACTCCTAGCACTTGATCTTTTCTCTTCAAGGTATATGCCCAGGTCTTCCTTGAATGATCATCAATGAATGTCACAAAATACAGTGACCCTCCGAGTGTTCGTGTCTGCATCGGACCGCATACATCTGAATGTATGAGATCTAGTACCTCCTGTTTCCGTTGAGGCGGGGAGCTCTGGAAGGATACTCTATTCTCTTTCCAGCCATGCAGTGTTCACACTTCCGTAAGTGTGAGTTCTTCAGTTTCGGAAGAACATTCCGCCTGCGTAGTATCTCCATCCCTGTTTGGCTCATGTGACCGAGCTTTTTGTGCCATAGCTCGGCTGTCTCATTACTGTTGACTGTATTTATGCTACTATTTGAAAGCTTAGCATACATTAAATACAGGGTTGAGTCTTTCTTACCTCGTGCCACGACCATTGATCCTTTAGTGAGCTTCAGCATCCGTCACTAAAGGTGCTGCAGAAACCTTCGTCATCCAGCTTGCCTGTTGAGATCAGGTTTAACCGGATATCTGGGATGTGCTTGACTCCCTTCAACACTAGCCTTGTTCCGTTCTCTGTTTCAAGGCATATGTCTCCAATACCGACGGCTTTGGACTGTCCGTCATTCCCCATCCTTACAGCACCGTAGTCCCCTGGTGTGTAAGATGAAAAGAAGTCTCTGCGAGATGTGGCGTGTATGGATGCGCCACTATCTATCACCCAACTGGTCTCGTGGCTGGCAAGATTCACAACATCTTCTTCATATATTATATGAAATTCTCTGGAGGTTTTCTCGGTGGTAGTGGCAACTCTTTCTTGATTAGAGTCACCATCTCTCCTGGACTGCTCATTCTTCAGTTTGTAGCAATCCCTCTTCATATGACCTTTCTTCTTACAGTGATAACACTCAATATCTCTAGTTTTAGATTTACCTCGGTTTTTGTCTGATCTCCCTGGGCCTCGCCTTTTACTCCTTCCCCTTCTGGTGTTCTTCTCTGTCACTAGAGCTTCTGAGGTTGAGGCTGATGCTGACTCCTGCATTCTCGTCCTCTTTTCTTCCTCGAAGATCCTGGTCTTTGCCATCTCCATAGTGACTTTCCCATCTGCGGCTGAATTGATCACCGTAGATCTGAACGTTTCCCAAGATTCTGGTAACGTATTAAGAAGTATTAAGCCATTTACCTCATCTCTGAAGTCTATGCCCAATCCAGACAATTCCTTCATGGTTCCGAGGAAATCGTTGATGTGGTCCGCCACAGGTACTTCCCTCCTATTTCAAACTCATCATCTTCTTAATGTAGTACAGCTTGTTGTTGCCAGTCTTTGCTCGGAAAAGCTCCTCCAGCTTTCCCCATAAAGACGTGCATTTCTTCACTGAATGTGGTCTTGTTCTTACGATTACGATACTCGACGATCACTGACGATAGTACTACATGTTTTCAGATGAAGATTAGCCCACTTCTCATCGGTCATTCCTGCTGGTTTCTCCTCCAGAAATACCAATCCATCATAATCCTTCACATACAGAAGGTCTTTCATCCTCCTCTCCATGTGAAATAGTTTGTACTGGTTAACAAAATCATTTTTCCGTTGCCCCCTTCCATCGTAAAAATTCTAGGCAGAGTTTCAAAAAACGGACCTCACCATTGCGTCCGGAATGGTCGAAAATGGTGGAAATGACATTTCGTTTGTTGTCAAAATCCGACACAGGGACCAATTGCAAATTTCAGAATTACAGGGGTCAAAGTACAATTTTCGAAAGTTCAGGGGCCAAAGTATAAATACGAAAAAGTTAAGGGACTAAATTGCAATTTATAAAAAGTTAAGGGACTAAATTGCAATTTATAAAAAGTTCAGGGACTAAATTGTAAATATTTGAAAGTTTATGGGCTAAGATATAATTTTCAGAAAGTTCAGGGACCTATCTAAAATTTACCAGGCACCGCTGACGTGGCAGACACGTGTCGCTGATGTGGCGCTGACTGGGCTGCTGACTGTGAGATGACGTGGCGCTGACTGGGCTGCTGACTGTGCGCTGACGTGGCGCTGACTGTGCGCTGACTGGGCGCTGACTCGGCGATATGTGGCGGCTGACGTGGTCGTCTTCAACCTCCGTTGGCGCGTGAGACGCGTGTAGGGCGAGTGGGGCGCGTGGCTCAACCTCTGTTCGGAGCGTGGCGCGCGTGCGACTTCCTCAGACCTCCGATCGATTGCCGTAAAATACTGACTGACTTGTCTCTCCGTGAAAAGTCCGATGGTATGCTCAAATCTCGATTTTTGACAACTTTTGTCGGAACCGACTTTCCGAACCGAAACTTCGTTTCCGAATTTCGGGATCCCTCCGTGGAACCGTAGCTCCTGATACCACTTGTTGTGATTAAACTCACACACGAGAGGAGAAAATGAGAGAAAACTCTTCTTTTATTATACAAACAAATGAATTACAAAGCTTCCAATACAAGCTTTACAAAAAACTCTCAAAACCACTTTACTAAACTCTCTCTAACACACTCACGTTTGGGATACTAGGGATGACTTCAAATGCTCATATTTATAGTGCCCAAACCGCGTGAACAGTGCCACGCGGTTTGACACTCATACACACAGCTTGCAATAAGCTTTTCCCATGTTGCCAGCTTCTTCCTACTTTCGGTGCATGCTGCAAAACAACTGTCTTCCTCTCCTTTCTCATCAACCTTTGGCGCACAAGCTGGCTACCAACAAAAGGTATGTCGTAAGAGAGTTTGGAATGCAGAAGAATATAAAAGGATGTGATTGGCTTAAGTTTTATTGATATGAAGCAAGCTATTTATATTAGCTTGTGATAACAAAATTTGCTTAACTTGATGCTAAAATCAAGGAGCAATTACATCACATTATCTTAACTAACAAAACTAAACAAATATCAAATAATGAAAACTAGTTGATTTAGACTATTTATTAGCAACTAACTTCTTCTTGAAAATATTTCAGATATTTTGCACCTTCTATACCAATATCTCAACACTTTCTAAGATATACATGACAAGATCCTTATCAGTAATAGGACTGCCAGCGGCAGTCAAGCTATCACCTAGATTTTTCATCTTAAGGTAATACTCATTGATGCTCATGCCTTCTTTTCTAGTTGTATTAAGAATGTGTCTAAGATTCATGACTTTGGCTTGCCAAATTGCTTAGTTAAGAATTTCTAAATGTTGGAAATTAATTGTTGTTAATTATGTGGTGTTGTTAAATAACAACAATTAGTAATAATTTCATGTTGGAAATTATTAAGTTAATTATTTGGTGTTGTTAAATAACAATAATTAGTAATAATTTCATCTTGGAAAATATTAAGCTAATTATGTGGTGTTGTTAAATAACAACAATTAGTAATGATTTCATTACTAAGTAAACAACAAGAGTTGTAATCAAATAATTAAGTAACAACAAGAGTTATTAAGTGACAACAATTAGTAAAATATTAAATGGGGAACAAATGGTACACCCATGATGGTAACATTTTTGGAAGGGTTAGAGAAAGTCATTATGCATCCAAATACATGTGATTACATAGTAATCAATGCATGTGATTAAATAGTAATCAAGGATTAATAGTAATCCATGCATGTGAGCTAATAGTGACTTGGTTTCCCTCATATAAATAAGATCATTTGCTTATTGAGTTAAGCAATCAATTAAGTTTGATTAAGAGGTCTCTACAAGCATAAAATGTATGCAATTGTGTTGTGATTAACTTAGATTTATTTCAATTAGCATGTAAATAAATCTAGGACTAGTAATACATGTGTGGTTAGATCCTAAGAGGACAAACATGTAAATATATTAGGAATTATTATTCCTAACATTGGTATCAGAGCTTAAATGCATGTATTCTAGTTGGATTACACAAAAATTGCATGAACATGCATGAAATATGTTGAAAATGCTTCTGGTTTTTGTTTTTGAAAAATGATTTTCTTCAAACTTTGGGCCGTAATAACTCTCTGTAGAAAATTGATAATCGTATGTTCAAATATGTTTTGAAAACTACGTCATGAGATCTTTAATTTGGTATATCATTTGCTTAATTTCGATTAAAATTGAGAAAGATATGGACCATAGAGGTTGGCTAGTTGAATATGTTTTTACCCAGAAAAACACTCCCAGAAGAGTCGTACTACATGTCATCCGTTATTTAGATGAGAGGACGACAAGTCGTCCGAATTCTGTACGACAAGTCGTACGTGTGCCTTATTTCCAGACGACATGTCATTCGATTTAATGTACGACAAGTCGTACGCATAACACCAAGAAGGACGACATGTCATCCGCAACATGATCAACCGACAAGTCGGCTAGGAGTACTAGATCCAAACGACATGTCATACGGCCACCGAACAAGCGGACGACATGTCGTAAGTGCGTGTGACTTTGGCCGAGGCTGGTGGCGCGTGAGGGCGCGTGACGGCGAGTGGGAGCCCGTGGCGGCGCTTAGCGGCGCGTGAGCCACTCCTGGGGCGGAGTGAATGGCGCGTGGACTACCGGCTCGTGTGGGTCATGTCTGTATCGGTTTGCTTCGGTAATTCGATCCATCATGGTTAATGTCTAATCCTTTTTGCATATGTATTAATCGACCATGATAAATTTATTTTATCATATAAACTTTGTGTTTCATTGTATTGATTTTTTCTTATATTTGTTGCAGAAAAATCATGGCGATTATTCGAAGAATTACAAAAGTGATTACGACACCCACAGACTAGGAGATGATATTAGACATGTTGATGGAAATAGATAAATATCGAATGAGTGAAAGCGATGATATGATTTCACATATCATCACTTTCAATAACATGTTACATGAGTCTATCTGGGCAGGTAATTGGATAGGACAACCGAATATATTCAGATTACTGAGAAACACTCTCCCCAAGATATGGCAAAAACAACTTACTCGTATTTGGATATTAGTAAAACGTGAGGAAAAACATGTTCCTTATAATAAAGCCATTGAGAGGTTAGCGGTTCAGTATCTACGGCATAAGGCAAATATTATTATTTTTCCTTCGATGTCCCTGAAACGTTGTAAGGATCCTAAATTTGCTATAGGTTTTCCATGGCTGTCCAAGATCAATTACGAGTTGCCCAAAGAGTTTGAGGATTCGTATCCAAAAACATATATGAGTTGGGACTCTACAACTGGGAAAATTATTATTGTAAAATATTAATTTCTTCATGTTGTTTGTGTGTGTTATTTTACGGCATGTAAATATTGTATTTATATGTATGAATGTTTCATGTTGAATTTAATTTATGTAATTAAATCAATGATTGTTGTGTACAATTGTCGCATGATTAAGATGTTCTAAGAATTTATGTAATTTTTAGAAAATGATTTTACATGATTGATTATGTTGATAATATTTTTACATTGGGTAATTAGATGATGATTGGACACATATTGGCCTTTTGACTCTAACCCCATTGAAGAATTTTATTAAACATAATTCGTTTCATGATAAAATAAACAAAAGTATTAAAATTGTGCATGAATGTCTGTAGAAACTTTGTGTTTTTTAATGGCTTCCTCAACAAAGAACATTATCGCTGAACTCAACAAGGGTGAGAAACTGAATGGCGATAATTATGAAATTTGGAGCATGAAAATCCAATATGTGCTAGAAGAACAAGAGGTTCTTGAAACTTTGAAAATGAGCATGGATGAACTGAACAGGGCACTACGGCCCAACACAGGCGAGACCGAGAGGCTTATGAGGCCTGGAAGAAAAAGAATTCCATTGCCCGCATTACGTTGCTAAGCAGTATGGATAATGACCTAATGAAAGAGTTCAGGAAATATGACATGGCTAAGGACATGTGGTCCACACTAGCTGAAAAGTTGGTAGTACCTCAATAACCAAACTCAGGTCACTGAAAATCAAGTTTGACACATACAAGAAACGTCCTGAGTTCACTATGTCAAAACACTTGAGGCAAATGTCAAACATGATTACTGAACTAGCAGATGCTGGACATGTTCTTACAGATGAACAGAAAATCCAAGCGGTCATTCGTTCTCTTCCAAATAGCTGAGAGCATATGAAGATACATTTGACCCACAATGAGAGCATCAAAACCTTTGATGATGCTAAACGTCACCTTGAATTAGAAAGCTACCGTCTTGTGGCTGCTAAGTCAAATATTGAAGTGTATATGACAGAAACTAGCAAACCTGGGGGTTTCAAGAAGAAAAGAAAATTTCATGGTGGTGGGTTCCAGTTCGGAAAAGAACAAAATTCTTCCAAGCCAGAAAAGAAACAGAAAACCAATCAACATGGGAAAGGAAAACGTCCTACCAAAAAGAAAAACATGGCAAAGGTTAAATGTTTTAACTGTGGTAAGAAATGTCATTTTGCTCGTGACTGCACTGAGTCTAAAAAATTGAATACCTTTCGTGCATATTTAAATGAAATATGTGTTTCAAGTTCAATCTTTCTAACTGAATCTAATCCTTTGTGGACTGTAGACTCAGGAGCCACAGACCATGTAGCGAAGGATAGAGATGCCTTCGTGGAATTTCGACGAATTTCACCTAGGGTGAAGTGGATATATGTTGGTAACAACTCACGGGTTGAAGTCAAAGGCATAGGAACATGCAAGTTAGTCATGCATGGTGGAAAAACTTTACTACTACATGATGTATTGTTTGCTCCACAAATTCGTCGAAATTTAGTCTCTGTGTTGGTTTTGGTTAATTTAGGTTTCAATTTGAACTTCCATAAATTTGGTGTTGATTTGTACTTAGGTACAATACACTATGGTTCTGGTTATTTTCTTGATGGTTTTATTGTATTGAATGTTGTGTTTCAATCACAATTCCAGTTTTTCGTTTGTTACTACTTCAATGTCAATATGATAGTGATGTAATTGTGTGGCATGCTAGACTTGGCCACATTGGCCAGCAAAGAATGAACAGATTAGCCAAGAAGGCCTTCTGGGAAATATTGAGAAGGTAGAATTGTCAACCTGTGAATATTGCTTGGCAGGAAAAATTGCGAGAAAACCATTTGGAAAAGGGACTAGAGCAGAATTTCCATTACAATTAATTCATTCAGATATCTGTGGTCCAATGAATGTCAGGGCAAGGCATGAAGCATCTTATTTCATCACATTTATAGATGATTTTACTCGCTTTGGTTATGTCTATTTGATTGCTCATAAATCCGGAGCATTAGAATGTTTCAAGAAATTTATGAATTTAACAGAAAATCAATTGGACAAGAAAAATAAAGCACTACGCACTGACCGTGGTCGTGAGTACTTATCTGATCAGTTCAGAGAATTATGTGATGAAAAAGGAATTAGTCGTCAGTTGACTACTCCTGCTACTCCTCAACAAAATGGTGTTGCGGAAAGAAGAAATATAACTTTTCTTGAGATGGTTAGGTCTATGATGGCACAAGCAAATTTGCCTATAACCTATTGGGGTGATGCATTATTAACTGCCACATATGTACTTAACCGAGTGCCATCAAAATCTGTGTCTACCACACTATATGAGTTATGGACAGGTCGTAAACCAGATATTCACTTTCTAAAACCTTGGGGTTGTGCGGCTTATGTTCATGTGCGTTCTCACGAACATGGAAAGTTAGGTCTAAGAGGAAAAAAGAGTATCTTCATAAGATATTCTGAACAATCAAAAGGATATGTTTGCATAGGTGAACATGAAAGTGGAGGTGTGACAGAATTTGAATCACTAGATATCACATTTTTAGAAAATGATTTTCCTAAGTAGGGAGAGATAGGTCAAGATTTATCTCTATATGAAACTCAAGATCACATGGATCACATGATTGGTGAACACTCGGGTTTACCTAATTCAAGTGGGAGTAATGAGAGAAATTTGAGAAAACATGATGAATCTCTTTCACATGAATCTCAAAATGATGAATTAGTTTCACACGAGTCTCATTTACGTGATCCGAGTGGGAGTGATGTACATAATCCAAGTGGGAGCAATGTGCACGATCCAAATGGAAATAATATCGAAAGTGAGGAATCAGTTCCACCACTAGAATCCCAATTGCGACGTAGTAATCGTATAGGCATTCCTCGACGTCGTTTCGATATCGAAGGAGAAACCTTTATGATTCTACCTCAAGATGATGAAGAACCTAGAAACATAAGAGAGGCTCTTCAGTGTCCTGCTAAGGAAAAATGGATGAAAGCAATGGAAGAAGAGATGGAGTCAATGAGGTCCAACCAAGTTTGGGAATTGGTTAATCTATACCCAAAGGACGCAAAGCTGTCAAGAACAAATGGGTTCTTAAAATAAAGCGTAATGTCGATGGCAATATCGAAAGATATAAAGCACAGCTTGTAGCAAAAGGGTATACACAACAGGAAGGAATTGACTACGAAGAGACTTTTTCACCCATTGTAAGGTTTACCTCAATTCGCTTGATTCTGGCTATAGTAGCAAGTATGGATCTAGAATTACATCAAATGGATGTAAAGACTGCTTTTCTCAATGGAGAACTTGATGAAGAAATCTACATGGAACAACCAGTAGGTTTTATAAAAGAAAATGAAAAGGAGAAAGTACGTAGACTTTTAAAGTCTATATATGGTCTCAAGCAATCGTCTAGACAATGGTATATACGATTCCACAATACAATCATTTCGAATGATTTCACAATGATAGATGAGGATCATTGTGTGTACACCAAGAGAGATAAAGATAAGTTCATTATCTTATCTTTGTACGTGGATGATATACTTATAGTCGGAAATGATAAAGAGTTTGTAAAACACATTAAAGAATGGTTATCATCTAACTTCGAGATGAAAGATATGGGTGAAGCTGCATATATTCTTGGGGTTAAGATCTCAAGAAATCGTTCAAAGAATTTATTATCTCTTTCACATGAGTCATATATAAAGAAAATTCTTGAACGCTTCCAAATGCAGGCTTGCAAACCCATTGATACTCCCATCACGAAAGTCGTAGATTGTGTCCTGAAACTCCACAGGAAAAGGAACAAATGAAGAAAGTTCCTTATGCAAATGCAGTTGGAAGTTTAATGTACGCAATGTTGTGTACAAGACCTGATATCTGTTTCGCTGTTGGAATGGTAAGTAGATACCAATCCAATCCAGGACTAGCACATTGGAAAGCAGTTAAAAGAATATTTAGGTATCTGAGAGGGACAGCTGATTACTCATTGTGTTATCAAGGAAATGATCTGCAATTGAGAGGCTATACTGATGCTGACTGGGGAGGAGATTTAGATGAAAGAAAATCTACCTCTGGTTTTGTTTTCTTGCTAAACAATGGTGTCATTTCATGGAGCAGTAAGAAACAGTCTTGTATAGGGGTGGCAATTTGGGTCGGGATTCGTTTATTCGTTCGATTCGATTCGCTTTAAAGCGAATACGGGTTGGAAAAATGGATTCGTTTAATAAATGGGTCAATTCAATTCGATTCGTTTATTAAACGAATCGAGTACGAATTTAAGCTCATTGATTCGTTTATTCGTTTAGGAATCGTTTTATTATTTTTAATTACACATTTCATATGTCTATATTTATGAAGAATTAATGTAAATCAAGTGTGGTAATTTATTTTATTAAATAAGATCATTGACTAAACGAATAAACGAATATTCGTATTCGATTCGTTTAATAAACGAATCGAATACGAATCCTGATATTACGATTCGTTTAATAAACGAATTGAATACGAATCCATCACATTTTGATTCGATTCGTTTAGGATTCGATACAAATTCGATTCGTTGATTCGTTTTGACACCCCTAGTCTTGTATAGCCTTATCCACAATGGAGGCTGAATTTGTGGCCTTTTCATCAGCAGTACAAGAGGCTGTGTGGTTGAAAAGGTTCTTAGATCATTTGGGAATGTCAAATGAAGCTTCTGGTCCAGTATTAGTTAACTGTGATAGTGAAGCAGCGATAGCCTACACAAAAGACCCAAAATTTCATTGTAAAACGAAACATATAGATACCAAATATAACTTTGTGAAAGACATAGTTGCACGAGAAGAGGTAAACATGAAGTACATTTCTACGCAAGAAATGGTAGCGGATCCATTGACCAAACCTGTTCCTAGAGATGCCTTTGTTAGACATGTAAAAACTTAGGGATTGCGTAGATGTTAATGTGCTTACATATTATAATATGTATTTTTCCCAAATAATGTTTACTAATGTTAATACTCATTGATATTGTGTTCAATGCTTACATGTTATTATGTTGATACATGTTTAAACAAATATACTATTAGTTAGTATGAGAAGTATGTCGGACAAGTGAATGATTGGCCCACTCACACGTGCAATCGCCTCCATTACTTTGTGTTAATGGGAGATGTGACAAATTTTTAAGCTAATTATCTGAGTGATAATTTAGAGAGCTCAAGCTTGAAAATTAAGTAATGTCGTTATGGGGTCACTTTCTCTGTGATATGACCTAAGGTGAATAAGTTCGTTTCACCTTACTTGTCTTAATGTCAGTTATGAGTTAGACATTGTGTTTGTCTGAACTATAATCTGTACGGTATTTTATAAGACATGCGCTCCATGAGAAAAGAGAGAATACCGTAGCACATGTTTTCATACCATGTGTACATTTGCGGCTATTGAGGGTAATACAAGTAAAGATCTCAGTCTTGATATTGTGTGAGACCCTTGAGATTATTTAAATCTCACATTGTACCCTTTAGACTCTTGTCTGCTTCTTAAAACTTAGATTTGATGATTGCTATCTTGGAATGTTACTGAAAGATCATGAGAGATTCGATCTGAAAGAACATCTCTGGAAAAGCGAATTGAATCAAAGTTGAGAGATTCGAGAAAAGAGAAAGATCATTATATGAGTAATTTCACATTAGCTTGTATTCACTGGTCGACCAATTATGTTATTCTATGTGATCAAACATAATTGTGAATACAAAATAAATATTACATTAGAAAAGAGATCGAGAGAGATTTAATGTGATAAATGATCGAGGATACTGCATACTTAATCCACTATGGTTCTATCCATTTTTCGAGCGGCTATATATTCCTAACAGATGTATAGCAAGTGAGCTCTCGAAGTATGCTGGTCGCACGGCATAATTGCAAAGTATGAATTATTCTTGTAGAGATAATAAAAATTGTTGATCCCATCATGTGTGAGTGGGAGATGTTGGAAATTAATTGTTGTTAATTATGTGGTGTTGTTAAATAACAACAATTAGTAATAATTTCATGTTGGAAATTATTAAGTTAATTATTTGGTGTTGTTAAATAACAATAATTAGTAATAATTTCATCTTGGAAAATATTAAGCTAATTATGTGGTGTTGTTAAATAACAACAATTAGTAATGATTTCATTACTAAGTAAACAACAAGAGTTGTTAATCAAATAATTAAGTAACAACAAGAGTTGTTAAGTGACAACAATTAGTAAAATGTTAAATGGGGAACAAATGGTACACCTATGATGGTAACATTTTTGGAAGGGTTAGAGAAAGTCATTATGCATCCAAATACATGTGATTACATAGTAATCAATGCATGTGATTAAATAATAATCAAGGATTAATAGTAATCCATGCATGTGAGCTAATAGTGACTTGATTTCCCTCCTATAAATAAGACCATTTGCTTATTGAGTTAAGCAATCAATTAAGTTTGATTAAGAGGTCTCTACAAGCATAAAATGTATGCAATTGTGTTGTGATT